>APFE031247234.1:870-58885 GCA_000404065.3 Pinus taeda | reverse complement strand
CCAAATTGTGGGCCCCGTTTTGGGTAAATTGGTACATCAATTTCCCGGGGTCGTAACTTTGGCATACGATCTTCGTTTGACGCGTATGATAGCTTGTTAGAAAGAGCTATCCGAGAACTACCACTTTGGGAAGGGAAAAATCGGTCCATGGACCCATGTTGCCCCCAGATTTCCCAAAAAAACGTCGTTTAGGGCCTCAAAACGGCTCCGGAAGTTCAGGACCCGAAAAAACTGCTAAAAATAATAAACTGTGCTACAATTTAGGAAACTGAAAAAAGCTGAAAGAGACAATTGTGGGGGTCCAAATGGGATAGGTGGGTGACCACCAACATCCACCTGGATCATGGCATAACATATTTCTGGTGTAATCAACTAGGAATCAAAGGACTGTAGCGAGTCAAGAAGAGAAGGTGTCGAAGATAATGATCAGACATTGAAGACATAAGGAGAAGGGGGACATTGAATTCAAGACAATGAATCAAAGACCAAGAAGTGCAGGCAATAGTGACACTTGGAGGTAACCTTGTGTTTATTTTGTCAAGGGTCTTGGTATTCATCTAAATATCTATAAGAAGAGATTCAAGGGTTTTACTCTCAAGAGGATAGGTTTTTCCCTGGCTTATGGCCAACATCTTGTGTACTTGTTTTTATTGTTGATCATCCATGTTGATAATTGTTTAAAGAATTGAAGAACACACCAATAAAACAAAGCTAATTGAGGAAGACAACACAAATTGTTATCAACAAGTGTGGGAAGAATCACTAAATCATGAATTGCCCTAGATTCTTCAACACTTGAGAGGTCAAAGGTTGGAGCAGGTGAAAAAGATATGTCTTATGTGAGGCTTAAAGGCCCGAAATATAATAGCAACTAGGATTAAACTTGTGACAAATCAATTATTAACTAAGACTTTTAACACTAAACCATAGAGTTGGTGCGTGTAAGGAACACTAAGAAAATGTTATTTTGTGTTAAGCCTTAGTCTATTTATTAAATAAAATAATGATTTCATCCTTGTTTTGGGAATTTCGAAGGGAATAAAGTGGATTTAAAGTTACCACTACCTCCAAAGAAGAGTTGTAGCAAAGTTGAATGTTTTTTTGGGAGACCAAGTGGATGCATATCAATTTTTTCATCTTAATAAAAGTGGTCACTTGATGGAAGCATGACCTAGAGAGATAGCCCTAACATTGGGTGGACTTTGTTATCAATTTTATTCTCTCTCTCTCTCTCTCTCTCTCTCTCTCTCTCTCTCTCTCTCTCTCTCTCTCTCTCTCGATATTTGTGGAAAGGAAAAGAAGTGATCTCTTCAATATTAGATTTATAAAAACACATTAAATTTGATACGTTTCTCTCTCTCTCTCTCTCTCTAAATTGAATTGGATGTTGTACCTCCTCTTGATATTTGTGGAAAGGAAAAGAAGTGATCTCTTCAATATTAGATTTATAAAAACACATTAAATTTGATACGTTTTTGACAATTGTTACCAAGTAAATCTCATTTCTGAAGTAATTGTCAAGAAATTAGGTTTGGAAAATACACCTCATTCAAAAACTTATCCTCTAACATGGGTGTGATATAATGCAAAATTATAACCAACTAAATAATGTAAGCTCAAATTCGCAATCACTTCTAAGTTCATAGATGAGGTTGAATTGGATCTGGTACCTCTTGATGTTCATGGAATTGTGTTGGGAAGCTCATATATATATGATAGGAAGGACATATTCTTTAGAGAGGAAAAGTACCATTTCACTTAAGATGGGGTTGAATATACATTTTGAGGGCTCATCATGTGAAAATTAATTTATCTCTTGTGACAACTTGATAGTTAAAAAGGCTTGTGAATGCAAGCAAAAAATTTTTCCTCGTGTCTACAAAAATAATTGAAGAGTGTGATATTAAATGTAACGATGAAATAGTTGAGTTTGTGTCTAACTATGAGGTGTTTTAAGATTCACCAAAACTACAACACGAGGATTTGTCCAAGTCAGTATGAAGGATCTTGTTAAGAAAATAAGGGATATTATTGATTCATTTTCATTAGTAGCTATGTGCTCGTTTTTACTATTAGTTTGTTGTGTATGGTTAGTAATTGAGATAATGAATGAAAATGGTTGTGAATTAATGGGAGTTATTAGCAATGTTGTTTCAATTTTCATCCTTGATTTTTAAATTGTAGTAATGAGCTAAATGTTTAGAGCATGGTGGATAGATACAAGACAAGTGGGGAGGAATTATCCTCACTTCTAAATGAAAAAACATTTGGTGTTCCAATAGCTTCCAATGGGAGGGAAACATCTGAGAGGATCTTCATAACCTAAAAAAATGATGGTCCCAATTTTTGATAAAATGGTCCACATGTTGAAGAGCTTGGTGAGAGTTGTCCAACATCACTTGAAATGGTTCAAACGGGCAACGTATGAGGAAGTTATGGCATTCTAAAATTTTAAAGAAATTGGCAAAAAAGTTAGGAGGAGTGCCACGTGGTAGTGTCATAGGAGGACACATGGCTGTGAAAACACTATAGAGTTTACTTTGAAGATGAAATAGTATTGTTGAATTTGCAAATGAGTTGATGTGGGAAGGAGACTCAATAATGACGTGGTAGGTGATGTGGTATTACTGACTATGAAAATGAGATGATGTGGCAAGGTGACTCTGTAGTGACATGGTAGTGGCGTGGTAAGTGATGCAAAAATGAAATGGAATGATGATTATCAAGGTAATTGTGCATGACATGGGCCAATATGAACTTGCCATGTGGCAGCCTACAATTGGTCAAGTTTGACTTGGTCAGATCCAACCATAAATTATATTTGCACAAGCAACCATTAGGCCTGTGGTTTTAACCCCCAACCTCATTGGAAATAAACCTCTAGATTACCATAAGGCCAATAACCATTTGTTTGAAATGGAATAGAATAAACTTTATTTAAAGATTATTATTACAATTAATGGTTAAAATTGGTAGCGGCAAGGATCGAACTTGCGACATACTTGCCAACAGTTCAATGAATTAACCAACATACCAACAAAATGACTTGATGTAACATGTAGTAGGTATTCTACTATTTGTGTGGAAAATATGAATAGAGGCAAAATATCTCAACAGTTCATGGTGAGTAATAGTGTCTTCCTCTAATTAATAGGAACAAGAGGAGAGAGGAGTGGACTGTTGCACGCTGCACAGATGGCTGCGTCTACAACCCAACATCTCAACTTGAAATATGTAGGGAAAGGCAACCCAAGCCGGGAGGAATCAGTGCACGGTGCTCAAGGTCTGTGCCATGAACCCTCACGTGCCCACATCTGCAAAGAATCTTGGCTATGGACGACGGGAGGGTTTGAAACGTGGAATAACCAAAGATGTCACAGCGCCCATGCCCATTGCAGAAGCGGCCAGGGAATGCCACCTCCAGCAACACGTAGAAAAGCCGGTTTCTCTAAGCAATAAAAAACGGGAGAAAAGGAATAGGGTTTTCGATGCTACAATGTTGGATCTGCAGGTCTATTCACCAAATCTGCTACTACAACCCCTGAAAGGCTGTTGCAAGGAGCCAGGTTGTTCACTCCCACTGCGGAAAGGCACAAATACCCCAAATCTACCATTGATCCAACCAATCTGGCTCACAATAGACAGATACGCCAAGATCCAATAGATCTGCAACCTTGGATTGAGAAACGCCATCGAAACATAGATGAGTTAGAGTTTGTCCGACATAACATCTCGGCCTACTACGTATACATCATCAAGCATCAGACGATAGCCATAAAGAAGCATGCCCAGGCATACAATATCGACCCGAGTCCACAGATCTCTGAGGGGGCTGTAAGGCACGAGGGCAACCTGAATGTTGAATCTGGACCTATGCAAGACATTATTCATGCAGGTTTAGTCAAGAAGGGGAAAAGGAACACACCCAATTTGGGTTCACCACTGCAGCTACAAGAAGAGCATCATGATCCAAAGCATACAGATCCTACTGCCTCCGCAGCAGCCACTGGGGCAGATGCAGTCGATGACACATCTGCGGTGGGGAAAGGCTTTCAGACTGGCTCCTGGCCCCTGAATGCCAGTACCAGAATCACTTCCAAATCTTTGTTAAAAAACCCTTGGAGAAAACAACCTTGATCTGGGTTCATGCTATAGATAGTGTTATAAATATGAAGAATAACATTGCTAATCATATAGGCTACCCGGATGGACAACAACATCGGCTAACTGGGGGGAAAACGCTACATGATTACAGATCTATTAAGGATTACAACATCAATCCAGGATCTACTATAGTACTCAATATGAGACTACGAGGAGGTGCAGCAACCAGCAACTCAACTAAACAAACAGAAGGAGGCAGTGGGTCCAAAACAAAACAGAATCCAGATTCACATCAGTAGCACAAAAGTGAAGGAATATATTTCAAACATATATTACAAGGGGGAAAATCTCTTATAGCAGCTCCAAAGTAGACCAAAACAGAACCCAGTCCATACATAGTGGAGCAACTGCACTATAAAGATACATCAGAAATAGAGGAGGTATGTAATAACTATGAAAAGCAAGCCATCATTTGTCGTTTCAAAGGATTTTGGCCAAAACCCTTTGAACTATTCCATTCGATACTCACAAAATGGTCTCTAAATTGTGAGATTCTTCTTTGCTCCAAAGGGTTTTTTATAGTGAAATTTCAATCAACAAAGGTTAGAGATCTCGTGATTCAGGAGCGACCTTGGTTCTGGGGATATTCAGGCCTCTTTACCACTCCATGGTTCCTGGAGTTTGATGCCAACACCTGCATTGTTTCCAAGATGCCAATATGGGTATGTCTACATAATCTCCCTATACATTTCTGGAACCAAAAGGTTCTTGCGTGCATAGGCAATACCATTGGCAGATATATTAAAATGGATACACAATGAGCGAATGAAATAATTTTTACTTTCGCATGCATCTGTGTGGAAGTTGACCTTAGTAAAGGATTAATGGACTGCATACAACTGAAGTACAAACATCACAGCTGGATGCAGACAATAGACTATGAAAATACAACACTCAGGTGCAGAATATGTCAGCAAACTGGACACCTTCAAAATGCATGCCCAGAATACAAAAAGATAGCCGAAGAAGAAAGAAAACTGGCAAACATCAAAAGGGTTGGAATTCCCCCCCACTAGACCCTGAAGAGGAGGGAGATTATGAGAAGGAAGAACCCATCCCAAATGAGAACAACCAAGCAGAAAGTTAGAAGACATCTCCACATGAGCCTGTGGAATCGCAACCGGAAAAGACTTCAAATACAATGGAAATCAGTGGAACCAAAAGGCAGCATACATTAGACACCTCTGACTCTAACAAGGAAATTCCCCGACCCAGTGATGAAAATCCACTTCAACTTTTTCCCACGATACTGTCCCAAGGAGAGTGGCGCAAGGTCGAGAAGAAAAAGGGGAGGAAAACATGATTCCCCTCATATTGTCATCTCAGTGCTCCAGGCGTGGAACACATTTGCTTGATTTTTTTGGTTTTGTTTTCTTTGCTTATCAACTTTCTATCAGGCTACATTGCCTCACATACGCATATGATTTGGCATCTACAAAATGTAATTTTCAAAATTTAATGGAAATTACGACTTTTTCTACGGGAAAAAAAGGCTCAACAGTGCATGGGATTCAATCCCAAGACCTTTCCTGCGTAACACCAATTATTTTACCAATGTAAAAAAAGGGTTTGATGGTTTAGAAATGAGGCACAGGCTATATTTTTGCATTGAGTCCATAGACCCATGCAAAAGTAGAGGGATGGTCAGATTTTGAGCCTAAAATTAGTTACTTAAAAGCCAAACAATTTTTCTCACATGCGTGAAAGGCCAACGGTTGGAACAAGTGCGTAAAATGTATGTTTTATGCAAATCTTAAATGCCCGACATATAATAATAACTAGAGGCTTGAATCTATGACCTCTCGATTATTAACAAAGAATTTTTCCATTATGCCACAGAGTTGGTGTGTGCAAGGAAAACTAAGAAAAAATTATTTTGTTCTAAGCCTTTTTTTATGTATTGAAGAAAATAGTGGATTTCGGCCTTGTTTTGGGTAGTGTGATAGGGTGAAAGGGGTTTTCAAGTTACCACTACGTCCACAACAAAGTGGTAGGAAGGTTGAATGTTGTTTTGGGAGACAAAGTGGATGTATATCATTATTTTCATCTTAATAGAAGCTATATGCACAATCTAGAGATTCCATAGTCACCCTTTCATGCTAAATGTGTGGGCAACTATGTCCGAAAGCACCCCCTCACCTGGACAAGAGAAGATGTTTGCAAGGATAAAACTGGGGGCAATTAAAGCAGTTGTGTGAAGTTACATATTAAATTTATCATAGAAGCATTGTGTGATAACATTATCAATGGTAAGATTTGTTGGAAAATTTGTCATTGATGTCAAAGGGTGAATGGATTAGATTTTTTGATGATTTGTGTGCACATATCAAGTGAATTTAGTTGCAAGGACCTCCTAGTTTGGTATCCCTTGTCTCGTCATTTCATTTGATAGGTGTCACATTTTGTAGGTCTTCTTGGTTAAAGAGATATTAATTCTTGAAGCTCAATGCCCCAATCAATGGGCTTTGCGCTAGCACTTATTTTCCTATAATTTATGATATTATCACTCCATTTCATCCCCTAAATCATCTCCAATATAGGGCCCCTTCTCAACCACTATATATAACCTCTCATGGAGCCTCAATAGGATTCAACTTGGTCAAGACATTGGCATAAGAATTTGGGCCTGAGGAAGGAATATATAGGTTTATATCTCATGAACCTTAAGATGAGTTGAAGAAGCAATTTTGGATTTTCTTTCTGTTTTTTGGTTTTGGGTTATAGTTTTTGGTGACACTTTTGATCAAATTTTGGAGCTTCCTTTTAGAATATTTTTGGAGTAGAACTTACACACTTTGTTATATTATCTCTACACAAATTTTAGGCCTCCTACAATCCATATCTGAACGTCCTTACATCCCTAAGTTTCGACCTAGAACATATCTGCAGCCCTATGGAGAATCAATCTCTGAGACCTACGAAATTCAGCGCTTAGGCCAGAGTTTTGCCCCTCCTTTTTGGCTTGTGATATTTTGACGTGAGGGAAGAGGTTTGGACTCCTAAGGTAGAGGCTAGAAAGAGTTTCAAGCCTCTGTTTTAACCATTCCTAGAGCAAATTTTGATGAATTTATATGTAGGCTTTGATCCCCTTTTGAAGCATACCTTGGATCACTTTTAAAATCAGACTTTGGTTTAGTCATTTAGATTAGACTTTGAGCAGACTTGAAGGCATTCTTGAAGAAAATTCTGTAGTAGACCACTAAATAATTTTGGAGTAGACTTGAAGGCATTCTTGATAAGACCTTGGAGAACATTTTTGTGCAAACCTTATAGTCATTCTTGAAGCAGACTTTTAGATGTACTTTGAAGAATCCTTGAAGCACCGTTGGAGCATTTTGATGTAAATATTGAAGACCTTTTAAAGCATATTTTTTAAGAAATATTTGAAGCATTCTTGGGGTAATATATGTAGCAGACTTGAAGCAAATTTGGATACCTTATTTTGAGCAAACTTAGAGAGTTTCGAAGCAGACATTTTGGATTTGACCTTGAAAAGGGGTGGAACTGAAGTTATTTGATTGTTATTATAATTGGACCATTGTCCCTCGTACAGAAGCCTAAGAAAATCTTATTTCTTGTATTCTATAGGGTGGCAAGGTGGTGCTAGGGAAGCAACTTGTACCTTTATTAAGGAGGTTGTCACCTTCTTCCACTAGGAGGTGGTAAATCTTGGAGTTGTATTTGGTAAATCGAAAGTTGTGGCCCTCTTTGGAATATAAATTATTGTGTATATGTTAGTTGTGTGTGTGGTTGTTTGTGTAACATATAATATATAAATTATATATAATAATAATATATAATATATATATATAATATATATAATATATATATAATATATATATATATAAAATATATCTATATATACACATATGAAATATTGATTCACCCCCCTCTCAATATTTCCAACAATTGGTATCAAAGAGGGTTACCCTCTAATAGTCTAATCACTAGAAGGAAGATCGTGTATAGATATGGAAATGGAAGGCATCTATTCAAGAAGAATTTTGTGTTTGATGGAAATGATTATCCACTATGGAGTGGTTATATGGAAACCTACTTGAAGGCTTTAGGAGTGGAGTTTCGGCTCTCTATCATAAATGGTTATAAAGCTCCTAAAAAATCCTCCAACTAATATTGATGAGAAGAAGTTGTTTATATGCAATTCAAAATCTATTCATACCATCATGGATGGTTTTTCAAGAACCATTAAGTCCAAGGTGATGACCTATACCACAGCCAAAGAAGTTTTTGATAAACTTGAAACCTTGTATGAAGGTGATCATAAAGTCAAGCAGGTCAAACTTCAAAAGTTTAGAACTCAATTTTAAAATCTAAAAATGGATGAAAAAAAATATGTTATGACTTACCTACTCATTGTATATGAAGGTTTCAACTGCATCACAGGATTAGAAGAAAAATCTGAAGATCCTTTGGTCGTACCAAAGGTCTTGAGATTGTTTCCCTTGAAATATGATGCCAAGATATTTGCCATATAAGAAACCAAGGACTTGAAGAGTATGACAATATAAGAATTACATAACACCATTATAGCATATGAAATGAGAATAGATACATAAGACAGACCATGAACCAGAGAGGCAAATTTTAAAGCCACAAGGAAGACAAGAAACAAACAACTCAAGGTGAAAGGAACTCCATACGATGATTCAGATGTAGTAGAAGAAAAATTCATCCAGAAGCTAAAAAGGGGAACTGAAAAACACAGATGAGTTACCTTTTAAATTATTTGAATTTAGTGGAATAGGTCATTATGCTAAGAGATTTCCTTTTGAGGAAAAGAAAAGCTTTCACAAGAAAAATATGTATTCTAAAGAGGGAAACAACTCTTTAGAAGAAAGTGAAATCGAAGAACCTGATGCAAGAGAAGTTCTCTTCATAACCAAAGAAAATCAAGATAATGACCATGATGAAAAAGAGGTCAATGATTCAAATGATGAAGAACCAGATATGAGAATAGACTCTCTCTTGGGGATCAAAAAATATTTAGATTCTAAACAAGAAGATGAAGACCATATAGAGAAATTGAATAATAGTGAAAAATAAAATGCCCTTCTTAGAAATAAAAACGGAGAATCATTAAAACCCTCTTGAAAGTCATGATGAATAAATTGTCTTTAAAAGTTCATCTTGAAGAATTAAAAGAAATGTAGGAAGTGATGAAGAACCAAATGAAGAAGGATGAATAAGAGTGTAAGAATATTGAAGAGGAAGTTATAACATTGAAGGTTGAAGTTGATAATCTTAACAAGAACTTGCACAACTCACTAGTGTTGGATAACATTATTAGCTATCAAATATCTCCAAGTGATCAAGCAAGTCTTGGTTATGAAGGCACATATCCAATCAAGGCACAAGCTCCAAACCTTTGAAGGAGGAAACTAAAGGGGAATTTAGAAATGTTTCTACTTCAAAAAAAAATTGCTCATTTTCCCAAGAACATCCAAGATCGACAATGGATTGAACCATCTTCAAGATAGAAAAACTTCATAAGATCATCCTACTCTCAATTATGAATCATTGTTACTACTACAAAAATTTTGGGCATAATGCAATCCATTGTAAAATAAATACAAGATACAATTATGTAAGAAGTAGAAATGATTATGGAAGGGACATATCAGGAAATGGTCATAGATCTACCAATAGAAAATAAAAATAATTTGAACCACTAATGAATCAGAAAATTGTGTGCTACAAATGCAATAATCTTGATCACAAGGCATAGGATTGTAGGCTTGAAAATGCCCCAAGCATAAAGACAGAAAAGCCAATTGTGAAATGGGAAAGAAAAAATAAGGAAGATTGCTACTTAGCATTGATCACTAAAGGTAACGAATATGAATGGTACATATATAGTGGATGTGCAACACATATGACTAGAGATCAAAACAAATTTGCCAACTTAAAAGAGAAAAGTGGAAGTGTTGCATTTGGAGATAACTCTTATGTCAAGATACTTGGAAAAGGTGTAGCAAGTCTTGGAAGCAAACATATGAAGGCACAAAATGTTTTTCTAGTTAAAGATTTGAAGCACAATCTTTTCAATGTTGGAAAGATGTGTGATAAAGGGTATAATCTCTTGTTTGAATCTCAAAAGTGTGGAAATAAAAAATAAGACTCAATAATATTGGTTGCAACAACCACAAAAACACCAAACAACATATACGTTCTATACCAAGCAGAGTGGAAGAAAATTGCAGCCAAGCAAAAGAGTAGTAAGAACAACAAAGAAGGGGAGGATAAGAAGACATAAGTCATGCCGAGTGCCCATATATTTAAGGGGAGCAACCCCAAAGAAATGAGTCACCTTTTTCCATTGAAGTCAAAGGGGAAGAGAAAAGAAAGTGCAAAATGGAGACGAAGGAAGTAAAGCATGGAGACAAGGGGACCATGTGTGTTAACATCAATAACAAAGGGGGAGATTATTGGAAAATTTGTCAGTGATGTCAAATTATGAATGGGCTAGCATTTGTTTGATGATTTTCTTACACAAATCAAGTGAATTTGATTACAAAGACCTCCTAGTTTGGTATCCCTTGTCTTGTCTTTTTATTTGATAGGTGGCACATTTTGTGGGTCTTGTTGGTTGAAGAGATATTAATTCTTGAAGCTTGATGCCCCAATCAATGGATTTGCACCAACACCATTGTTCCAAGAAATTATGTTCGTATCACTCCATTGTAGCCCCTAAAAGGAAAAAAATTGTAAATAAACTTACTCTAAGTCCTTGTGTTCAATCAACCTTGCAAGAAGAGTTCATGAGGAAGAAGTTTATTTTTTAAATAAGTCTATGTCTCTTTGTACAAGTCATCTTTGATTGGCTCAAGTTGGCCCCTATAAAAGGATGTGTCTTTTAATAATTCGACTCCAATATAGAGCCCCCCCTCTCAACCACTATATATAACCTCTCGTTGAGACTCAAAAGGATGCAACTCAATCAGGACAACAGAGTGAGAATTCAAGCCTGAGTAAGGAATAGATAGGTTTTTATCTCATGAACCTTAAGATGAGTTGAAGAAGAAATTTCAGATTTTCTTTCTAGTTTTTGGTCTTGGGTTATGGTTTTTGGTGACACTTTTTATTAGATTTTGGAGCTTCCTGATGGACTATTTTTGGAGAAAAGATAATGTACTTTCTTGTATTATCTCTACACAAATTTCAGGCTTCCTACAACCCATATCTCAACCTCTTTACAACCTTGAATTTCAGCCTAGAACAAACCTTTGGCCCTGTGGAGAATCAATCTCTAAGGCCTATGAAATTCAACCCTGAGGCTAGAGTTTTGGTCCTCCTTTGTGGCCTGTGGTATTTTGTCTTGAGGCAAGAGGTTCAGCCTCCTAAGACAGAAGTGAGAAATAGTTTCCAAACATATGTCTTTTACCATTCCTGCAGCAAAATTTGATGAATTTATGAGCAAAATTTGATCCCTTTTTGAATCAGACCTTGGATCACTTTTAAACGTGGATTTTGGTTTAGTATTTTAGATCATACATTGAGAAAAATTGAAGGCATTCCTAAAAAAAAAAAAAAAAAAAAATTGGACTACAACACTAAAGGAATTTGGAGCAGACTTGAAGGCATTCTTGAGCAAACCTTGGAGAACCTTTTTTTGTGGACCTTATATCCTTCTTGAAGTAGACTTTCAGACTAGAAAGTGAAGAATCCTTGAAGCATTGTTGGAGAATTTTGATGCAAATATTGAAGACATTTTAAAACATACTTTTGGAGCACTTATTGAAGCATTCTTGTGATCATCTTTGTCGTAGACTTGAAGCAAATTTGGAGGCCTTATTTTGAGAAAAGTTGGAGAGTGTTGAACCATAATTTTTGGATCTAACTTTGAAAAGGGGCAGAACTGAAGTTATTTGAGTGTTGTTGTAATAGGGCCATCATCCCTAGTACAAAAGCCTAAGAATATCTCATTTTATCTTTTATTCTATAAGGTGGAAAGGTGGTGCTAGGGAAGGAAGTTGTAACTTCTTTACGAGGTTGTCGCCACCTTCCAATAGGAGCTAGTTAATCTTTGCATTGTAGTCAAGTTGTAGCTCTCTCTCTCTCTCTCTCTCTCTCTCTCTCTCTCTCTTCTCTCTTTCTCTCTCTATATATATATAATTATATATATATATATAATATATATAATATAATATATATATAATAATATATATATATATATATTATTAATATTATATGATTTTATTAGTTAGCCTAGGGGGATTTGATTCCACTCTGAAGAGTAGATTGTTCAAACACTTCATGCAATATGTCACTGGTTTAGGAGCGCTGAATTACAAAAAAAAAAAAAATATTAGTCAATGATTTTGATATTTAAATTGTTGAAATTTAAGAAATATTGATTCACCCTCTCAATCTTTCCAACAAACTCCATTGTAAAACAATATCCATAAGTGAAACCCAAAATTTATGCTCTCTAATTTGTGGCGACATATTTATCCATAAGTGAAACCAAAAATTTATGCTCTCTAATTTGTGACGACATAAAAGAAGGCCTACACAGATGGAAGCAAATCATGTTGTGAGCACCGAGCACCAACAGATCAAAGCTGTTAATATATGTTTTTTTTCTAATTCTTCCTATGTTCATATAAATCCCTTAAAAATCTCAACAAAAAAATTCTACCATTTTCTATAAAATAGTAGCCAAAGTCTAAAGTTACAACCAAAAAATAAATCACCTTCGAGGACTCACCTTAAACTTTATTTCCTCCTTTGTGAAGAGCTGAGTAATTACCATCCAGCAGAAAATAGTGGCCATGCAGAAAACGGCAGGAGCAGTGAGCATTATCATGAAGGTGTAGTTATAACAGGGGCATACCATGTCGCACAGGCCTCCCATCACGCGCCTGGAAAATATAATGCCCGACACATGTGATTCCTATGTTTCCTACATTCATCTTTGTGAGATCTAGATTGTCTCTTATGATCGGAATCAAAGGTGGAACAACGAATGTAGAGATGAAGCAAGTGAAGAAGGAGGTCCAAGAGAGGTGAAAGGACCTCATGTGTCGCTGAGCAAAGGAAAATAGTTTGAATTTATTGGTTTTGTGGTCAGAATCCATTGGAAATTGAAGATCGAAGTGAGTAGTCAACCAGAGAATGCAGCATCAACACTAAACACAAAAATACAACTTGCTCATGTTCCATTACCAAGCAAGGATTTTTATACACAGCGGAGAAATTTCTAGATTTTGGTTGTCGGTGGCTTCTTCAAGATGCTACCTGAAGTCTCCAAAAGTCTCAAAACCATCTCCTGAAATCTCGAGACAGTTAAGCATTTAATGAGTTTGGTGGTTTGGAATTAATATTTCCAACACTCCCCCTTAATTCCGACCATAAGATAAACATAGAAAATACCTTATAGCACAATGCACAAGACACAGACATACTCTTACTTAACGTGCCTACTGGTCTAAGTCTCACCTAGGCTTCCAAAATAATCTAGATTTTCTACAACACAAAACTTACTTCTACAAAACTGAAATTTTTCCTTCCCGAGAGGCTTAGTGAATATGTCAGCTACATTCTCATTTGTATTACAATATATTAAGGCAATTTCTTGCGATTGTACCTTTTCTCATACAAAATGATATTGTGTCTCTATATGCTTTGACCTTGCATGACATACATGATTGTTCCCTAATCTGATGGTTCTTTGATTATCACATCGGATCACTGTAGGTTCTTGTTGACCTTCACCAAAATCTATAAGTATTCTTCTGATCCATATAGCTTCACTGGTGGCACTACATAATGCTTTATACTCTGCTTCAGTTGATGACAAGGAAAGTGTTGTCTGTTTCTTACTTCTCCATGATATAGCTCTTGATCCTATATTGAAGACGTATCCAGTGGTGGATTTCCTCGCATTTGGGTTTTCGGCCCAGTCAGAATCAGAATGACCAATCAATTCAACATTACAACTTACAAGCATTAGTATATTCAATACCAAAATTGATAGTTCCCTTTAAATAACAAAGGACCCTTTTTGCAGCTAACTAGTGGTTTTCCTGAAGCTTAGCCATGAATTGACTCAGTATGCTTACTGCATAAGCAATGTCTCGTCTAGTGGTAGTGAGATAATTCAAACTTCCCACTAATTGTTGATACAATGTTCCATTCACCTCTTTTGTTCCATTATCACTTCTCAATTTGATATTTTGTTCCAATGGAGTACTCACTGCTTTACATCCATTCATATGAAATCTCTTTAGTACCTCATTTGTATATTTTCTTTGTGTGATTAAGGTTCTTCCATAATCTCTCCATACTTTAAGACCTAGACAATAATGCATCTAACCAATAACCTTCATCTCAAATTCTTGTGATAACTTCATTTTTATATCTTTAATCAATTTATCAGTGCTCCCTATTATTATTAGATCATCAACATATATAGAGAGTAATACTATATCCCAATTTCTATCTCTCTTGACACACAAATTAGGATCATTTTTGCTTTTGTTAAATCCTTGCTAAAAGAAGAATTTGTCAATTTTCTCATACCAAGATCTGGGTGCATGTTTTAGTCCATATAAGGCCTTTTTAACTTGCATACAAGATGTTCTTGTCCCTTCTTTACAAATCCTTCTAGTTGAACAAGATAAATCTCCTCTTTTAAGTCACCATTTAGAAAATCTGACTTCACATCTCATTGATGTAGTTTCCAATCATATTTAGTTGCTAATGCTATCATTATTCTGATTGTATTCATTTTTACAACTAGAGCAAAGGTATCTTCATAATCTATACCTTCTTTGAATAACTTTTTTCAACCAATCTTGCCTTATACTTGTCTATGCTACCCTTTGCGTTAAATTTTTGTGTTGTACAACCATTTTGATCCTATAGGAACTTTATTTTGAGGTAATTTTGTTAATTCCCAAGTTTCATTTTTCATTATAGAGTCATATTCTTCTTTCGTAGCTTCCATCCATTCTTTATGATTTTTAGCTTGTTCATAATTTAAGGGCTCAAAAACAGTTATTACTTGAGACATTAAAGCATAATCTTTATACCTGATAGGGGTTTGAATCTGTCATGTTGATCTTCTTAGAGGTTCATTACACTGTGGAGTACATTCTCCTCTTCTTCTTCTCTGTGGAGTGCCTTCATCACTTCTTTGTGGCCTTTGACTCCTTGACATGTCTTATGGAATGTCCATGTGTTCTTGAGCTTGAGTTGATTCCACAACTTCTTCTTCTTCCTTAAAGTTGTCATAAGGAGGTTGCCATGCATTACGTTTGTCTTCTTTTATTTGTTTATCTTCATGCTCATGAAATATAACATGTCTACTTGTAAAGACCTTGTGAGTATTTGGATCATACATTTTATATGCTTTTTGATCAGTACAATATCCAATAAAAATGCATTTGATGGCTTTGGCATCTAACTTTCTCGTATCCTCTTTAAGAATATGAGCAAAGGCCTTGCATCCAAATATTCTTAAATGACTAACTTTAGGTTTAAAACCATAAAATGCTTCAAATGGTGTTTTGTGCTCAAGATACTTAGTAGGGCTTCTATTTTTAAGATATACAGTTGTATTAATGGCTTCAGCCCAAAAACTATTAGAAAGTCCTTTACTTTTTAACATACTACGAGCCATTCAACTAATGTTCTATTCTTTCTCTCAGCTACTCCATTTTGCTGAGGTGTATGTGGTACTGTAAATTGTTGCATAATTCCATTTTGTTTGCAATATTTGATAAAATCTCCTGAAGTGTACTCACCACCTTTATCTGATCGGAGAATTTTAATGCTCTTTCATGTTTTCTTTTCAACCATACTCTTCAATTCTTTAAAGTATTCAAACACACCACTTTTGTTTCTTATAAATTACACCTAGGTGTATCTAGTGATATCATCAATAAATATAAGAAAGTAATATGCTCCACCAAGTGCCTTAGTTTGCATTGGACCACATACATCAGTATGCACTAGTTCATGTAATTCACATTTTCTTCTATTTTCATGCATAGGAAATTCTTCCCTATGTTGTTTTCCTAATGCACAACCTTCACATTCAAAGTGTTCACCCTTAATATTTGGAAGACCTTCTACCATCAATTTCTTTTGTAGTAATATTAGGTAATGCCAAAGCTCTATATTTAAGTATCCATACCTTTGATGCCAAAGCTCTATATTTGACATGTCTGTTAATGTCAAATCTTAATGCCCATTCTTCATTACATCCAACTTGTATAAGCCTTCAACTCTCATTCCTTTTGCAACAACCTTGTAGTTGTCTTGCACATCCTTTACCAAACAATGTGATTTTACAAATTGAACTTTTAAATGTTGATCTGTAATAGTAGAGACTGAAATTAAGTTCTTCTTTAATCTTGGAACATACACCACATTTTGAATTATTTTTCTTGTCCATTAGGCTTCATAACACTTATATCACCATATCATTTAATTTCATGTGATCTATTATCTCCAAAATAGATGTGTCCACCATTATTAATCTCATGATAAGTATCAAACCAGTGTCTTTTGCATGACATGTGTATTGATGCACTAGAATCTATAAACCAAGCATTATCATCATCAGTTTCTGCTGATAAAGCAATATTGGACACAAACAATTTAAGATTGATAAAGTCATCACTAATTGGTTCATCTCTATCAACATAATTTCTTGAATGCCTTCTTTTTTTAAATTGATCAAACCTTATTTTCATGCAATTCTTAACGAAATGACCATGTTTTCCACAGTAATAACACACATCATCTCTGCTTGATTTGGCATTTGTCCTTGGTAAATGTGCACCTTGAAATGATTTACCTGTGGCTTTTTGCTTTTATTTTTCTCCCACTTTGCCTTTGAAGGACTACTTCTCTTTAGTCATCAATGCTAAATTTGAACTAGGAGATTTTTGTTTAAGACTTGTTCTCCGCTCTTCTTCCTGCATAAGTATACTTGCCAACTCATCAAAAGCATGAGCCTTCTCTTTAGCTGAAAGACCAGTGATAAACATTTGATATTCATTAAGCATTCCATTTAATGTCACAGCAACCGAGTTTGTACTAGATATTGATTCACCAATGTCACCTAATTTATCCTTTAGATGTTTAATTCTAGAAATAAAATTACTCATACTTTCATTTTCTTCCATCTTAATTGAAAGAAGCTTACTCTTTAAATACAATATTCGATTTGTAGTCTTCATTTCATACACATTTTTTAGAGTGTCACATCTCCTTGGATAATTTGCACTCTCTAATGTGTGGAATAATGTTGTCCTTAACGGACATCCGCAAAATCACCTTCGTTTTGTTTTCCCATCGCTCCCAATCTTGAATTACAGCATCCGTGGCTTGAGGAGACACTGACTTAACTTAAGCTCCAGACACAATCGTCCAAATATTATAGCCTTCCATTAAAATGTGCAACTTAAACTTCCAATTTACAAAGTTTTCATCATCTAACTTGTTAGAGTCAAATAAATAAAACTCCCACTAATACATTTTTCATATTATTTAAACTTGTAAACTAAGTCAATCTAAACCCTCAAACACAAATATTTTTATTAAACTTCACAACTCACTTAATAGAACTCTCTCCTCTTTTTTCTTTCTCCTCCCTAGCTTTTTTTTAAACACAAAAATATAGCCCTTCATTTTTTGTATTTTCAAATATCTCGAAAAAGTAATATTAAAGGACTTTTTCAAAAAAAAAACTCCATAATGGTCACGTATTGTTTGAATAAAAAATTAATATGATAACATAAACAACTCTAAATGACTTTAACTTTTCAACTTTGGAATACAAATTTTCTTTTTTCAACCTTTTAAATCATTGGTCAAATGGACTTTGAAGAGCTAATCTTGAATACAATAATATTGGCCCCACTGGCTTATTTTGGGTGACAACGACTTCTTGGGAATCGAAAAATCTTCCCCTAAATTTCATTGGCAGCAAATGGCTCACCAACCAGCGGACTGCACAAGCATAGCGGCTGGACCTGCAATAAAATTCTCACCAGAACTTGCACAACACGAAGTCTTATATCCACCAATGTTGTCTCTGTGATTGTCTTCAGCACTAGCAGACTTCTCCAGGTATACCGTAACTACTCTTCAAATTTCAAAATCTCCTCTTTTAAGTCACCATTTAGAAAATCTGACTTCACATCTCATTGATGTAGTTTCCAATCATATTTAGTTGCTAATGCTATCATTATTCTGATTGTATTCATTTTTACAACTGGAGCAAAGGTATCTTCATAATCTATACCTTCTTTGAATAACTTTTTTCAACCAATCTTGCCTTATACTTGTCTATGCTACCCTTTGCGTTAAATTTTTGTATTGTACAACCATTTTGATCCTATAGGAACTTTATTTTGAGGTAATTTTGTTAATTCCCAAGTTTCATTTTTCATTATAGAGTCATATTCTTCTTTCGTAGCTTCCATCCATTCTTTATGATTTTTAGCTTGTTCATAATTTAAGGGCTCAAAAACAGTTATTACTTGAGACATTAAAGCATAATCTTTATACCTGATAGGGGTTTGAATCTGTCATGTTGATCTTCTTAGAGGTTCATTACATTGTGGAGTACCTTCTCCTCTTCTTCTTCTCTGTGGAGTGCCTTCATCACTTCTTTGTGGCCTTTGACTCCTTGACATGTCTTATGGAATGTCCATGTGTTCTTGAGCTTGAGTTGATTCCACAACTTCTTCTTCTTCCTTAAAGTTGTCATAAGGAGGTTGCCATACATTACGTTCATCTTCTTTTATTTGTTTATCTTCATGCTCATGAAATATAACGTGTCTATTTGCAAAGACCTTGTGAGTATTTGGATCATACAATTTATATGGTTTTTTATCAGTACAATATCCAATAAAAATGCATTTGATGGCTTTGGCATCTAACTTTCTCCTATCCTCTTTAGGAATATGAGCAAAGGCCTTGCATCCAAATATTCTTAAATGACTAACTTTAGGTTTAAAACCATAAAATGCTTCAAATGGTGTTTTGTGCTCAAGATACTTAGTAGGGCTTCTATTTTTAAGATATACAGTTGTATTAATGGCTCCAGCCCAAAAACTATTAGAAAGTCCTTTACTTTTTAACATACTACGAGCCATTCAACTAATGTTCTATTCTTTCTCTCAGCTACTCCATTTTGCTGAGGTGTATGTGGTACTGTAAATTGTTGCATAATTCCATTTTGTTTGCAATATTTGATAAAATCTCCTGAAGTGTACTCACCACCTTTATCTGATTGGAGAATTTTAATGCTCTTTCATGTTTGCTTTTCAACCATACTCTTAAATTCTTTAAAGTATTCAAACACACCACTTTTGTTTCTTATAAATTACACCCAGGTGTATCTAGTGATATCATCAATAAATATAAGAAAGTAATTTGCTCCACCAAGTGCCTTAGTTTGCATTGGACCACATACATCAGTATGCACTAGTTCATGTAATTCACATTTTCTTCTATTTTCATGCATAGGAAATTCTTCCCTATGTTGTTTTCCTAATGCACAACCTTCACATTCAAAGTGTTCACCCTTAATATTTGGAAGACCTTCTACCATCAATTTCTTTTGTAGTAATATTAGGTAATGCCAAAGCTCTATATTTAAGTGTCCATACCTTTGATGCCAAAGCTCTACATTTGACATGTCTGTTAATGCCAAATCTTAATGCCCATTTTTCATTACATCCAACTTGTATAAGCCTTCAATTCTCATTCCTTTTGCAACAACCTTGTAGTTGTCCTGCACATCCTTTACCAAACAATGTGATTTCACAAATTCAACTTTTAAATGTTGATCTGTAATAGAGACTGAAATTAAGTTCTTCTTTAATCTTGGAACATACACCACATTTTGAATTTATTTTTCTTGTCCATTAGGCATCATAACACTTATATCACCATATCATTTAATTTCATGTGATCTATTATCTCCAAAATAGATGTGTCCACCATTATTAATCTCATGATAAGTATCAAACCAGTGTCTTTTGCATGACATGTGTATTGATGCACTAGAATCTATAAACCAAGCATTATCATCATCAGTTTCTGCTGATAAAGCAATATTGGACACAAACAATTTAAGATTTCTAAAGTCATGACTAATTGGTTCATCTCTATCAACATAATTTCCTAAATGCCTTCTTTGTTTAAATTGATCAAACCTTATTTTCATGCAATTCTTAACAAAATGACCATGTTTTCCACAGTAATAACACACATCATCTCTACTTGATTTGGCATTTATCCTTGGTAAATGTGTACCTTGAAATGATTTACCTGTGTCTTTTTGCTTTTATTTTTCTCCCACTTTTTGCCTTTGAAGGACTGCTTCCCTTTAGTCATCAATGCTAAATTTGAATTGGGAGATTTTTGTTTAAGACTTGTTCTCCACTCTTCTTCCTGCATAAGTATACTTGCCAACTCATCAAAAGTAGGAGCCTTCTCTTTAGCTGAAAGACCAGTGATAAACATTTGATATTCATCAAGCATTCCATTTAATGTCACAGCAACCGAGTTTGTACTAGATATTGATTCACCAATGTCACTTAATTTATCCTTTAGATGTTTAATTCTAGAAATAAAATTACTCATACTTTCATTTTCTTCCATCTTAATTGAAAGAAGCTTACTCTTTAAATGCAATATTCGATTTGTAGTCTTCGTTTCATACAAATTTTTGAGAGTGTCACATCTCCTTGGATAATTTGCACTCTCTAATGTGTGGAATAATGTTGTCATTAACGGACATCCGCAAAAGCACCTTCGTTTTGTTTTCCCATCGCTCCCAATCTTGAATTGTAGCATCCGTGGCTTAAAGAGACACTGACTTAACTTAAGCTCCAGACACAATCGTCCAAATATTATAGCCTTCCATTAAAATGTGCAACTTAAACTTCCAATTTACAAAGTTTTCATCATCTAACTTGTTAGAGTCAAATAAATAAAACTCCCACTAATACATTTTTCATATTATTTAAACTTATAAAATAACTCAATCTAAACCCTCAAACACAAATATTTTTATTAAACTTCACAACTCACTTAATAGAACTCTCTCCTCTTTTTTCCTTTCTCCTCCCTAGCTTTTTTTTAAACACAAAAATATAGCCCTTCCTTTTTTCGTATTTTCAAATATCTCGAAAAAGTAATATTAAAGGACTTTTTCAAAAAAAAACTCCATAATGCTCACGTATTGTTTGAATAAAAATTTAATATGATAACATAAACAACTCTAAGTGACTTTAACTTTTCAACTTTGGAATACAAATTTTCTTTTTTCAACCTTTTAAATCACTGGTCAAATGGACTTTGAAGAGCTAATCTTGAATACAATAATATTGGCCCCACTGGCTTATTTTGGGTGACAACGACTTCTTGGGAATCGAAAAATCTTCCCCTAAATTTCATTGACAGCAAATGGCTCACCAACCAGCGGACTGCACAAGCATAGCGGCTGGACCTGCAATAAAATTCTCACCAGAACTTGCACAACACGAAGTCTTCTATCCACCAATGTTGTCTCTGTGATTGTCTTCAGCACCAGCAGACTTCTCCAGGTAGACCGTAACTACTCTTCAAATTTCAAACTTGAAGCTCGGGTTAATAAAGATGAAAAACCATTCAAGATTTAACCCTTGCAATATATGATCACTACTGAAAATCCACGAGAATCATTCACTATATATGTATGAAACTATCTGGAAGCGACGGTTTCGGCAGGGGACAGGGGCTGCAACTACAAACTCTTGGTTCTGGGCCCCTTCGTTTCCTTCAACGCAGACCTCCGACCTCCTTGATGCAGCGATTTTTCACACCGGCTTCACACTCTCTCTGCAACACAACTAATTTTCTGAAACTTCTCTGCAACACAAGGTTTCTCAAACGTCACAGCGATCTCTCACTCGCACTCTAATCGCTCACACAACACCGCTTTGATACCAAACCAGAAAATGCAGCATGAACACTGAACACAAAAATGCAGCTTGCTCATTTTATTACTCAGCAAGGATTTTCATACACAGCCGAGAAGTTGTTTCTGGATTCTCGTTGTCAGTGGCTTCTTCAGGACGCTATCTGAAGTCTCCAGACCATCCCCTGAACTCTCTAGACAGTTGAGCATTTAATGAGTTTGGTGGTTCAGAATTAATATTTCCGACATAGTCTGGGCCTGTAGAGCCATTACTGGTAGATAGATTGTATGTAGCTTCCCTAGCTGTGACACCATGCATAGATGAACCTGGTTCTCCCATTCCCTTATTGCTCTGGTCGACCATGGTCGATCTTCCAATATATTATGATATTTTACTTGTACCCGAATTTCTGTACGCTTATTGTTGAGCATCTTACTTGCAACCAGACATCATATGCTGGAAAAAGCAGGGATACGTTAGTCAAAGTACATTATACTTTGCAATATATAAATATCAATAGCATTCCTTCCAACATATCATGATCAAACTCAAACTGTAATGCCATAGAAAATGTAATTTTTACTGGTTCATCGATGTCGCTGTGGTTTAACGGCCCCCCATATCATGATCAAACTCAAACGGTAAGATATGAAGAATTAATTTTTACTTGTTCTGATGTGACGAAGTAGTTGGGAAGTGGCAGTTTAAACATGAAAGGATTTTAAAGCATAAGACAAATCCAATTAACGCATGAGATTTTACACAGTACCCTGAAATTTTCATAATCAAGATCATTTATATATGAAATTTTAAAACGCTTAAAACGGCTACTTATTTCAAATGGACTCAACTTATAAAATAAAATAAATTATATATCAAATTTTGAAATGTCTAAGTGTTTCAAATGGGAATTTTCTATAGTGTGATTTTTTAGACTTTTCAGCCGCAGAAAAATTTGAGGTGAAATCTTCATTTGTGTTATTTAAACTTGTTTTTTGACTCTATATGGATTAAGTACCCTGAAAAATCCCCAAGTTACCTATCAAATTTGTAATTTCAATAAATTACTACCTGATTTTAAAGAAATTAGACTAAAAAACACTTCAAAAAAATCACACTCAAAACAACTCTTTTCAAATAAACCTAGCTTATCATAAAATAAAATAATTTATAATATTCAAAATGAGGACCAAAAATGTCTCATTTTCACATCACATTTTTTAATCATTTAATTATTTGAAATATTTGAAGATGCGACTAAACACATTTCGTAGTTTTATTAGTGTATAAATGCAGATTATCTTATTCTGAAAGTTTACTACTCAACTCAGCTGATAGAACTTGCAAATCCAACTATACCTTGTGCAGAAACTAGCTATCAAACTTGGGATTCCAATAAATTGCTGCCGGATTTTGACCGGAAAGATCAGCCGGAAAAGCTTTCAAAAAATCGCGTTATAGACTACTGCATTGCAAATTAATCATGGTCAAGATTCCAAATAACGCTGTATTGTTTAATTAACTTTAGGATAAACTCCATTAAGATTCGAAATATAATTTTTTTGAAGTCTTCAAATAGTTCCATAAATCCTGCTATTCTTACCATAGAAAAAAAAATCCTCTTTCTGTTCTTAATTTTCTGTAATTTTCCTACGTATACAGTATACCTTTACCAAAAGAGTCCCGATAATATTGAAACTTAATAGTAACCCTTGGGTTCATAAGGATAGAGAGGATCATTGACCTGTGATGACCTGTGAAGGAATCCAAAGTTTCAGGAGATTAGAAAAAGAGAAATTGTTGCGGAAACAAAGCGACAGAAGCGTGTGTTAAAGATTCACCTCACAAAGCCGAAACCAGTTACTGCAAAACTCACTTAAACTCCAGAGACCAGAGAAAAAAATAATATCGCTGAGCCACACTGAGTCCGCTGGATGAGGATGATCTATCTGCGAGTTCAGGATTTGAACGCAACTGGCTTGACAAAAAAATCTTGACTTGTTTTAATTCTTCCGACACGCTCAACGGTTTCGCGAAAACTTGATGAAGGGAACACACGCAGAACAATTTAAGGCCGGATCAAGTTAAAGGTGAATTGACATAATTATATGCACAACGCAGAAGACAATACTACTGCAATAAAATTTGAAATAATTGAAAGCAGCAAAAGTTAAAAACAAGAAACAGGAAAGGACTCGGCTTCACCAAGAAAGACTTTCTCCTCCACTGAGCTGAACCTAAGAATCAAAATAAACTTAAGAATCTCATGCTCAATCACACAAATAATTCATCTGATAGAATCGTAAACACTCCAATATATCTCGCTGAATTACACAAAGAATCCATCTGATCAAATCTTTAACACACAACTTTGTAATGAAAATTTTAATGAAGTTTAATTTAAGACAATTTATTTTGATTTTCAGCGAAAAAACAATGGTAACCACGCCACAGACACATGATTAAATAAAGCTTACCTCCGGAAGCAACCGACGTCGCATTAAGAAGATTAGCTTCATCCTCATTTTAAGTTTCCAGCAAATCAGACGTTGGAACCGAGGGAGGCAGAGATCCAGTGTTCGCTGAAATTAATGGTCAGCAGTATCCAGAGAGATTTCTTTTTGTATCCTTCTGTGAATCTTCACGGGATGCTCGCATATATATAGCTACGAGGACATCATATAGACAACCTGGCTCCCAAAAGTAATTTGTAAGAATATCCCTTAACGCGATCTACATTCACCAAAGTAAATAAACAGGAAAAGACATGTATAAAGCTCAACGTGGAAGCCAGATTCACATTAAATAAACAAGGTTAGATGTCCGAAGAACCAGTTAATATGAGGAAAGGGCAGAATTGCGAGTGGCGAACCTCCAAATTCCACGGGATCGGTCTAATACGGCAACAAAATTTTATTCACTTTCTTGGAATACGACAACATTAAGGGTTCAACACGAAATATTTTCACCGACGGTTCAACATCAGAAAGAACATTAATTCCATCTAAGACCATCCGGGATGTTGCTGGTAATATCCTATCCTCTCAATATTCTCTCAAAAATGCGGCTATATCACATTTCAAGAGCCATTATATGGAGCGAGACCATGACTTACTCTCTCAGTCTGCATTTATTTCTCACATTCCGGAGCGAGACCATGACTTGCTCCTTCAGTCTACATTTATTTCTCACATTCCAGAGATGTTTTCGGTGGCGGATAACAATATTCTGGGTCGTCCCATCCCTAAGAGGAACTGATTGAGACTATGAGCGATAGTGCTTGGGAGAAGACCCCCGAACGGGATGGTTGGGGGTAGAAGTTTTTATTCATTTCTCTGATCTGATGATTCTGTATCTCTTGGCCGCTGATGAGGAATCGAGGATAAATGGGTTTATTTCACAATGCCACATTTATTTAATCTTTTGCACATTTCAAGCCGATATCCTTCTGCAACACTATGTATAAATTGATCTCTAAACTGATAGCTCTGATGATGAACCGATTTTGACTAAAAATATTATTGAGGAATAGTTCAGGTTTATTGAGGGTAAACAAATTCAAGATGCAATTGGTTTTACTCAAGGATTCTGTTCTCCATAAAAACTAGGAATCTTAAGTCTTGCATTCTCAAGGTGGATTTGACCGAGGCATATAACTGCATTGATTAGGAATATCTCAAACTGATTTTGATCAAAGTAGGTATGTCCTCAACTAATATTTGTTGGATTATGACTTTTAAAGACCACGAAAATTTTTTGTCATCATAAACGGACTTCCTTCCCTTTTCTTCTCGCACACTGGGGGTTTGAGGCAGTGTTGTGCCTCCAATGTTGTTCCTCATGGTTACTGACAACATGAGCAGAAAAGTGCAGGATGCTAGAGTTTAGGTATATTTTATGGATTTAGATTATCTAAACAGATTGACATCACTCACTTGATGTTCGTAGATGACCTCCTATTTGGAGGATAGGCTATCATTTCTAAATGGACAGCTATGCATAAAATCATTAAATCTTTTGGAGAGGCATGGGACTATGTATGAATGGACCAAAATCTATTCTCATACATAAAATCATTAAATCTTTTGGAGAGGCATCGGGACTATGTATGAATGGACCAAAATCTATTCTCATACATAATGGCTTTGCAGGTACAGAGATTAGAGATTAAGGACATCAATTTACTCTTTGGGGTTGGTATTAGACATATTGATGAAGGTATTACATCCTTGGGTTTCATCCTAAAGCCTAATAAATATTGCAATAAAGATTGGGATTGGTTAGTAGAGAGGTTTCACAAGAAGCTACACTGATGGAAACACAGATGGTTGACTATGGGAGGTAGAATGATCATGTTAAAAGTAGTACTACAAAATATAGCGGTATACTAGATGCACCTTTTTCTACTTCCTAGGGAGGTTATTAAAAATATCCAATCCATCATGGGGCATTTTGTTTGGGCCGGGACATTACCTTCAGGGAAGTTTCAATTGGTAAAATGGCATCTCATTGCTAGACCTGTTGAGGAAGGTGGATGGGGTATCATTGATCCTTCTGCCTTCAACATAGCATTGATCATTAAGAATATGTGGAGGGCAGCATCGGGCACTAGAATATGGTCCCATATAATCAAAGATAAGTATATGTATGGGCATTTTTTCACTACATGGATTTCTGGAGGGGCTAAGAGGAAAACTATTTCATCATATATCTGGAAAAGTATGATGAAAAAAATACACTAGCTGATGGGGTTTGTTCGATGGCAGGTAGGGGATCCAAGATCAAGATTGTATTGGACGCTATTAAAGGTATGGTGGGAAACCACTCATTATCTTTTTAGATCCTTAATTTCCTTCATGATAAAGAGATTAGCTTCCTAAAACATATTTTCTTACATAATGATCATTGTATTGACTCACAATCATGGATTCGTGTTGTGGATATTCAAATGCCTTGGGAGCATGTTTGGGAGTGGGAAGTATATATTGCTAATCTAAGAAATGCAAGTATCTCCCTTAATGACCAGGGGAACCAAATAACATGGGGGGGTTGCCTCAAAAAGGGACACCCATTGGTAAAAGGCATATACAATGGAATAGAATGGATAGAGAAGGGGAATTAGTTTCCTACATGGGTTCAGGTTATATGGAAAGGGAATATAGCTAATAAAATAAAATGTTTATGTTGGTTGGCTATCATGGATCGATTATTAACTTGAAATAACCTACAACGTAGAGGGTACTCAGGCCCAGGGATCTACCTCCTCTGCAAGAATAGCGTTAAAGATAATGTTCATCTATTTTTGCACTGCCCTTATGTCAAAGCGCTTTGGGAGTGGGTATTGGACATTTTCGTCATTGTTCCACTACAAAAGTATCCATCATTGAGGTGTTGTTTTAGGAGGTGGTTCAAAACTCATGATAGATACAGATTTCTACCTTTTTATCTTATTTGGTCTATCTGGCGTAGTAGAAATGCATTTATATTTGAAAATAAATATCTGGTAGTGAGGGAGGATGTCATTAAAACTGCTGCATATTTCAAGAAATATGAACAATCCGACAATAGTAGTAAATCCAAAAATTTTAAATGAAGAGACATCTGGCAAACATATCCAATGGGTTTCTTCAATGGTGCATGTTGTAGGAGGAAATGCGAGTGCGATGCCTACATAGTTATAGAACCAGGTAAATACTATCACTTTTGGTGGGAAGGGGGTCAATGCACAAATAGAAAATCAAAGATCGTTGCACTATGGGGAGTACTGATCGCAGCGAAATGGTTGGGATTGGAACACATACAACTCTATGGTGATGCAAAGGGAATCATAGACTAAGTCAAAGGACATAACAGCTTCAATCCTCCTATATTAACCAAATGGATGAAGTGCATGAAGATGCTAGTAAGCACTTATCATCATATCTCTTTGGATCACATTTACAAGGAGCAGAACTGGACTACAGATTTATTATCAAAGAGAAGAATAGATAAGGCACCTGGTAAGTTTTTCTTTTCTGCATATGATCAAGAAACCATGACAAATGCGAGCAACATTAACTTTTCCTAGAGCCATGAGCTAGGAGGCATGGCGGTATGGTTTTTTTTTAAATGTAAAGAACATCAATTATTTGGCCATGGAGACAAGACTTGCAGAAAAGAAAATTGTATGGGGTCCGTAAACTTCAGGATCATCTCATCGACTTCTGTTGTCTTTTTTTTCACGTGACGATATTGATTGAAAAATGTTCTTTCACCATCTTTCTACGATTCTCTGTTTCACTGCCCCTTTCCATGTGACAATATTGATGGCCGGCACACTACAATATGTTAAAGATGTGAATATAAAGCATTTCAGGTTTAAATTTGTCTATTCCACCCTATATATTATTAAATATATATGTAAAGCGCATATTGATTTTTTATAGAAATGATCTGGTAGAATTATGCGCAATTTGATTGTTTACAGAATTGACCCCCTACAACTCCTAATTTACAGGTATGCTTGAAATTCGGCATCTTTCTCAAAAAATCAAAATCCCTACATCTCAAATCGTATATCATCACCACCAAACCCTAGGTCGCAGAATCTTGAATTGGTTGATCCTTGATTTAGTGAGGAGCTGGTGAGTAGTAGGTCTGATACTTTAAAAATGATTCCGCCAAGTCCACTGTACAATTAGTAAAGTAACTGTGTTACCATCTATGTCTACGACAGACAATGTCAGCTTAGGCTTTCCCGTTGAACAGAACAATTCAAGGGTGTTAGTGGTTTGTTCATTGGCAACAGTGGGCTTAAATGGGAAGAGGAGCAGGGCACCCATAAAGGTCACCCTTGTAAACGTAAGATTGCAACAATCCCAAATGAGAGGCTTTCATGAGCAAGGAAACAATTTTTGCATATTAGGGTCACATTAGAGGCATACTCATGGCACTCTTACGTGGGAGTTAAGAGGGAGGACTTAGAGGATAGTTAATTGCAAAAAGTGACCACATTTCTAGAGCTCACATTGATAAGGGATTGTCTCCTTAGATCTCCAACCTAGGTTACTCGTGAAGCAAAGACTTCAAGTTTGTAGGTTGTGGAATAAAAAGAAATGGGAGTCATAGTTTTGAAATTCTTCATGGGTTGGACCATTTAGACAATAAACATGATATTCTTATCAATGCAACATGAGACTTGGAAACAATCCATGGTGAGTTTTAAGATACTTAAGCAAAAACCAAGGCAATTGAAGTAGGCCAAACAATGAATGAAAAGGATAAAAGAGGAAAAAAACAAAGGTATTGCTGAGAATGAAAAGGATAAAAGAGGAAAAAAACAAAGGTATTGCTGAGTATCATTTGATTAAGTTGAGAGCGTGTCTATTTTGGAATAAGGTTTCCAAAATTTGAATTTAATTATCAATCATTATTAGGTGAATCGTAGTTATTTAACCTTGCAAAATATTCTTAATAGTAGTCACAAATGAAATTTAGATATTTATCTTAGAAGTAGTTATATGTTTTTCTCCTTTTAATTAAATTGATTAATTAAAAGAATGTTATATGAATAAATATTATATGAAATAAGGAGTTAGGGTTTTTTTGGGCATGTGTTATTGATAACTCATGGTAGTAGCCTATGATATTATAACAAAGTTAGGTTAAGAATCTTCATAGTTAAGTGAGGGAAAATCTATATTGTCAAAATTAGTCACGTGTTTTTTTAAATGTCATGTTTTTTTTAAACAATAACGAGTAAAGATTTTATAAAATTTGTTTCGGGATCGTAGAGAAAACTAGGAGAATTATAGAGTTTCTAAGACCATATTCTATGATGACATAAGGATTTTTGGGAGGTTCAATCTCCATATCACCAAAACTAGAAATTGTAACAGTTCTATGACTTGTTTATAACTATAGGTCCTACATTGTTGACCACATAAGAATACAATTTTACAATATTTATCCATTAGGAGTTTTGTTTGGTCAATTCAGTGCCCTAAATTTCTCTACATAAATTATCAATCCACGTATCATAAACTAATGAAGTGTAGTGCATTATATGTGCTAGATGGCCCTTCTTACTTCAGTTTTTTTGAGTTGTTTTGGGGGTTTCATCCTTTAGTTCCTAATGATTTACAATGCTCTTTAAAAAAACCTTAAATCTATTTATGTTGAAGAAATGAAATGAGGACTAAGAGTGTTTTAAGCCAGATTTGGAAGTGAAGCTTTAATCAAGAAAAGGAAAACAGAGTTCCTATCTATGTTATTTATTATTGATTCCAAATCATGAACTAAAAGGACTTACAAGTGAAATTGCTACTATCTATTATGAAAACAGAACTGAAATGAAATATTGAAAGTGAAATTACAACTACTGATTAGTCTATGGCAGAATAAAAACTTAATGAAAGACTGAAAATGAAATTGCAACTAATCTACTATGGAAACTAAATGAAGTGCTTTGTCACTTTGCTACACAATTTTGGGAGAACAACCTCCTTGTGATAACATTTTGAGGAACTCCATACCTTATTGTTCTAAGAAAAACTAAATACAAAAGTGTAGAAAAAGACTCATTACATAAATGAAATATCCAACCACTTGGTTTAAGATGAACGATCAACCAGAAGGGCTTTTTAGAAATATTCACTTACAATACGAGTCACTAAGCTAGTAATGAAATGACAAGATAGAAATGGCACTGATCAGTTTTAACTAAGAACTTAAAGATTAATGAACAACAAATGAAATAATTACTCTACACTGATGAAATCAACTTTAAACTACTAATGAAGATCTGAAAAGAAATTAAACCAAAAGACTATTATGTACTGAAATAAAAATGTTTTGCGTTAGTAAGAAGATGACAAAAACTGCATTATGAACAAAGTTAGAAAATGGTTATAAACATCATGGAAAAACAAATTGAATTTACAGTTCAACTATGAAAGACAAAACAAAAATGAAATGTAACCTTAGCCAACGCAGGGGCCCTCTACAACTACTGAGGTTAAATGTACTTAATCAACACTCCAACAAACGCTTTCAGGTATCCATGAAACACACAGTCTTCATATTAAAAAAACAGAGAATGAGTTCTCAAAATTACAAAGCTATAATCTGAACTTAATGCATGAGAAAAATCGAATTGGTTCTGCGTTCTTCACACATGTATTTATAGAGAAATTATACAACTGTTTTAAGGAGAAAAATAAGCTACAGCAAAACACATAGGCAAAAATGTACATGGAATCCTCTTCCTTATTTGTTGGAGACATAAATCTAAGGTAATGGCTATTGGATTCAGTTTGCACAAGTGGTTGATGAAGTCCGTGGCCTTAGGAACCTGATTTGGATCCCATCACTGAGAAACATGTACAAAACAGAGTCATGTTTGCCTTAGGTTTCTATGTTTGACTTCCCTTTGACCGTAGTCTTCCTTGTTGACCTAGGCTAGGGGAATAGGACATGATCCATGCCCTGATGTTTTCCAAGATGCCCATGTAGTCATTTTTCCCTCTTGACACCTGAAACCTGTAAAAGTGTGGAAGTAGCTGCGGAACAGCCGATTAGCTGCAGAATGTGGCTATGTTCCGTAGCTAAAAGACAAAAACTTATTCAAACATCAAACATAAAAGTATAACATATAAATCATTAAAATGTTCTCCTTGAGGCAATGTATAATGGTGATTGATGATAAAGATGCATTTTTCATGGAAAAGCAAAGAAGAATGGATGAGAAAAGTTGATAAGGAAAGGGAAGTTTTGGAACTCAACATAACCCCACTACAAGACTATTGCATGTCCCTATGCAATCAAAATTGTGAACTTCCTCCTTTTATTGCATTTCTTTTGATACTTGAACCAAAACATCCAACTTCCTCTTCTTGCCTTTCTTTGCACCAATTGCCATCCTTAGCTTCCTCATGAGAAATCTGTACTTGAGATTAATAAGTGCCCTATTTAGCTTCTTATTCTTCCTTTTTAGTTTTCTATTCTTCTTGTGCCATAAACCCAAGTGAAGCATAGTGTTTTCATGGATAATCTTATCCAACTTGTTCTGTTCTTTTAAGGCTTCATTTTCTCTTTGGATGTGCCTATTTAGAACTTCTAGCTCATAGATCTCCTATTTAAGGAGCTAGTTAAAGTTTCTTGTGAGGTGGCAGGCTGCTCTGGATTAGCTGAAATCCATAGGTCTATTGATGTACTCTTTTTGTCCAATGACTCTATGTAGTCATAAATTTGTTGTTGGATGGATCAATACTAGGAGAGGTTCTTCTTAAGCTGCTCTCAAAGTTTTGTGGAGGAGAGTTCTATGGACTTTGCTCATATGGAATATTGTCAAGGGACTGAATTGGAGTTTCTCCCTCTAAATCTATAAACTGGGTCTCTTTTGATTTCATTTTCTTCATTTTTCCCTAGAGTCTAGAACTCCACCTCAAGTTTTGGGAGCCTATGATCTCTTCCTCTGTATCCTTTTTCCCCTTTCCCTTCTCCTTATCTTTCTTGAGTTGATCCCTGATTTTGATTAGTCGCTCAGAAAGTAGTTGTTCATCCTCCTTAGGTGATGAAGTTTCATGAATATCCTTATGGATTTCTTCAACCTTTTCTTTAATTTTTCTCCTCTGTTAGTTTTCTTTCTGATCTCTGCTAATTTCTCAAAGATTGGCTCTTCTTCATCATTTTTCTGTGCTGATGTTTTAGGGGTGTTTTGAATGGTGAGGCTAGTCTTCCTTCTCCTACTTCTTTCTATAGGGCTTCCCTCAGGCAATTCTGGAGCATCTTGGAAGAAGTTTCTTACCAAAAAGTCCTCCCATGTGTCCCCTACACTTCTCAAATGATATTCAACCAAAATCTTCATTAGTCCATGGTGATATAAAATGGTTTCTATTGACTCAACTTTCTTCTGAACATTAGTTGCCATTCTTCTCAGACTATGCAACAGGAAAAAGGGTAGATTGAGGGTTCCATCTTCTAGGAAATTCATTAACAGTCGTATGCGATATACATACATAGAACCAAACCTCCCTTTGCATGTAATAAACTTTTGCAAAATTAACAACATGCTACTCCATTTGTTTTTAAGTGCAGAGATTAGGAACCCTTTTATAAAAACTGAAGTGTCCATACCTGGATTTTTGAGAATGACCTTCCAGGATTCATCATCAAACTCTTTGTTCTTGAACCACCTTTCTCCTAACCTTGAGAGTTTTGTTGCTTCAATAATAAAGGACTCAGTAACTACAAATTTGATGTCACCTATTTCCACGTCCTTTCCATCAAACGACCTGGCAAAGGATTTGGTGATTTCTTTATGGTAACCATTGAATTTTTCAATAAAACTCAACCAACCAGCCTTCTGTAACATCCCTTTCAACTGCGGATAACCCTCCATGTGCTTCACCCCTATGGGTTCAGTTCTAACAATGAGCCCCATCACTTCTATTCTCAGCTACTCTTCAAAATTCCCTTTACTGTCTAAGAGATGGAGTGACTGCGTAAAGAGGACTGTGTATATGAAAATGGAGCAACTTGGTGGAAAAAAATAGAATGATTATGGATATGGAAACGGACATCGTATATGGAAGCAAGATGATTGTGAATAAAATGATTGTATATACAGAATATATGGAAACAGACTAGCTATACACGTAAACTGTGTGAAAAATAGAGTGATTGTTATACACAAAGAATATGAAAATAGAGTGACTTGTATGCACAAAGAGGTTGCGGAAGTATGAGAGAAAAACTTAGTGTAATAAATGAAAAATTAGGGTTTGAAGAGTCGTACGTAGATGGGTCATGTCATTAATCTAACCGTTAACAAGTGTGGCTGTAGAAGTTCGGTTAAGTACGAGTCATGGATTTTAAAATGGACATTAGTTATGAAGGCATCATTGGAACGTTTAGCATTGAAGATGGAAGGTATGGCACAGTATTCGTGGCAGTCAAATCACATAATGATTAATCAAGGAGACATATGATCATACAAGTTAAACAAACTTATGTTTTTGTATTTCTTTTGAAATAAGTTTTTGTTTTTACCTTTGGAACCTTACCTTCTGCTTACTAATATCTTGATGTTTACTTCCACAGGTGCTTTAGGCATGATTGTTCTTCAAAGTTGTTTCTCTTCAATTACCTGCATATAAGATTTTATTTTGAGCTGACCTCTTTGTGCTTGGACTGATGATCAGTCTATTGCTGGAGAATCAGATTAGTTGTAGAACAGGATCAGCTACGAAATGGAGTCAGTTGCAGAACAAGGAAACAGTGGCAAAATGTAAAACAGAGAGTAAAATATGACTTATGAATGAATGAAATGGAGATGGTTGTGCGAGTGAAAATATAACAAGATGATAAATGAAAATGGAGATGAAAGAAATGCTTGGAAAAGGAAAAATTTATTGGTGAAATATGGCAGTGGAGTGAAGTGAAATTGTAAAAGTAAAACAAAGTGAAATGAGATGAAACAATAAATTTTTGCAAAATGCAAAGTGAGTCACCATTTTTTTTTTAGAAAAGGAAATGGAAAATATAGGGTGTCAGAAGCTTCTGATTTTCACCCTATATTTTTTGTATAATCATGCCAATCAGTGATTGGTTTACAACCTTATACATTTTTTTTTTAGAGGGGAAAAACAAAGACTAAGTTGGTGGAGAAGAAGGATTCTTCTTCACCAACTTCATTTCAGAATTGTTCTGAAAGATCTTAATGAACTCCTCCTTTGAGATTGGTTTTTGATAAATTTTAAATCTATGACTATTCACAAGGAGAGGAGTTTGATTTTCATCTATTTTTCTGATCCTTATTGCTCCATTACTGAAAACTTTTTCAATCTCATATGGCTTAAGCCAATGAGTTTGAAACTTCCCTTGAAAATATTTAAACTTTCAATCAAATAACAGTGCCCAATCTCCCTCTTGAAACCTCTTGTCCTTGATGTATTTGTCATGCCATTTAGCCCTCTGTTTTTGGACTAGACCAGTCCTTTGAATAGCTTCTTTTCTGATTTCATCAAGTTCATTTAATTTCTCTAGTCTATATCTTTGAGATTATGATAAATCCATCCCCAACTAGAGTGCCATCTTCAAAGTTTTGACTTGGAACTCTATAGGGAACAGGACTTGCTTCCCATAAACAAGTTCGTAGTGTGTATGTTTAGTTTTGTTCCTATGTGTAGTTCTATAGGCCCATAAGGCTTCAGGAAGCCTTTCTACCCAATCTCTTCTATGTAGATGCACAGTCTTGGTGAGGATTCCTTCAATCACTTTATTTGTAGACTCCACTTGACCATTTGCTTGTGTTAGATTTTAAGCTTCTGTGGTAGTTTTTTGGAGTAGCATGATCTGGATTATCCACAGTATCGGCAGTTCTCCTCTCAATTTTTATCCTTAAGATTTCAAGAAGACAGATCTCATTCCATGTATCCCCTTCGTACAGGGAAGTTATATTAGATTTTAAGCTTCTGTGGTAGATTTTTGGAGTAGCATGACCCGAATTATCCACAATATTGACAGTTCTCCTCTCAATTTTTATCCTTAAGATTTCGAGAAGACAGATCTCATTCCATGTACCCTTCCATACAGGGAAGTTTTGTTAGATTTTAAGCTTCTGTGGTAGTTTTTTGGAGTAGCATGATCTGAATTATCCACAGTATCAGCAGCTCTCCTCTCAATTTTTATCCTTAAGATTTCAAGAAGACAGATCTCATTCCATGTATCCCCTCTGTACAAGGAAGTTATGTTAGATTTTAAGCTTCTGTGGTAGTTTTCTGGAGTAGCATGATCCGGATTATCCATAGTATCGGTAGTTCTCCTCTTAATTTTTATCCTTAAGATTTCGAGAAGACAGATCTCATTCCATGTATCCCCTCCGTACAGGGAAGTTATGTTAGATTTTAAGCTTTTGTGGTAGATTTTGGAGTAGCATGATCCGGATTATCCACAATATCAACAATTCTCCTCTCAATTTTTATCCTTAAGATTTCGAGAAGACAGATCTCATTCCATGTATCCCCTCTGTACAGGGAAGTTATGTTAGATTTTAAGCTTCTGTGGTAGTTTTTTGGAGTAGCATGATCCAGATTATCCATTTGCTTGTGGATGATATGGAGTAGATTTCCTATGCTTGATATTGTACTCCTCCATAAGTCTTTCCATCATGTTGGATGTGAATTGAGATCCCTGATCTGTCATAATTTCTTTTGGAACACCAAAGCTAGTAAAAATATCATAAAAAAGAAAACTAACTACAGATTTTTCATTAGCAAAAAGTAATGCTTTGGCTTCTACCCATTTGGTGACATAATCAATGCATACCAATATATGCTTTCTCTACTTGGATGGAGGATTAATAGGTCCAATAAAGTCTAAAGCCAATTTTTCAAAGGGTTCGATAAGTATCTGAGTTTGTAATGGCATTTCATTTGAGGGAGTAGGTTTCCCTACACTTTGGCAGCTGTCACACCTTCTGACATATTCTTTAGCATCTTTGAAGATGGATGGCCAATAATATACTAAGGAAAGGATTTTATAGGTTGTCCTCTTGTCAACAAAGTGTCCACCACACGGCTCATCATGACATGCTTTGAGAATATTAGGCATCTCATCTTCCCTAACATACCTTCCGACCATAAGATCTAGCCCTATTTTATACAATTCATTAGTGATCCATGAATATATTTCACTTTCTTGAATAATATTTCTTTTCTCTCTAGGAAATAAATGTTCTAGTAACTTCCCTGTAACCAAGTAATTAGCAACATCTGCAAACCAAGGAGTCTGAGTAGTTACTGCAAAGAGATATTCATCAGGAAACTTATCTTCAATCGGAGAGTCTTCTTTGATATTCTGAATCTTGGACAAGAAATCAGCAACTGTGTTTTGTTTTCTAGGTCTATCTAGCAAAATAATGTTGAATTCTTGCAAAATTAAAAGCCATCTTGTAACTCTACCATTAGTAATAGCTTTATTCATCAAATATCTAATTGCAGAGTGATCTGTATGAACAAAGGTTTCATAGCCTGTTATATAATGTTTGAACTTGTTAATTGCATGAACACTAGCTAAGAATTCTTTTTCAATCACAATATAATTCAACTCATTGGGAGTCAAATTCTTACTTGTACAGTAAATGGCATAAGGTATCAAGTCTTTTTGTCCCAATATAGCTCCCAGAGCTGTATCTGAAGCATCTGTCGAAATATGGAAAGGAAGCTTCCAATTTGGTCCTCTTAAAATAGGTGCTTCAGATATTTTTGCTTTCAAGGTTTCAAATGCTAGTTGGCAATCAGGATTCCATTTGAATTCACAATCTTTTGTCAGCAACTTGAAGAGTGGAGATGCCATTTTAGTGAATTTTTCTATAAATCTTCTATAGTATCCTGTAAATCCTAGGAAACTTCTAACATCCCTCTGGAAACTTGGAATTGATAACTTAGAAATGACTTCAATTTTAGATTTGTCAACTTTAATCCCATCTTCTGAAATGTGATGTCCTAAAACAATACCTTCTGTAAACATCATAAAGCATTTTTCGTGGCTTAGTGAAAGGTTTTTTTCTTTATATATTTTAAGGACTTTTTGCAAGTTTTCCAAGGCTCCTTCAAATGTGTTACCATAGACTGTAAAATCATCCATATATACCTCTACACAATCATGTATTAGATCAGAAAAAATCTCTAGTACTGCTCTTTGGAATGTTGCAGGTGCATTACATAACCCAAAAGGAAGTACTCGGTAGGAAAAAGTCCCCCATGTACAAGTAAATGTGGTTTTATCTTGATCCTCAGGTGCTACCTGAATTTGATTATAACCAATAAACCATCCAAGAATGAGAAATAAGTTTTACCTGCTAATGTATCTAACACTTGATCTATAAAGGGCAAAGGAAAGTGATCTTTTAAGGTTTCCTTATTCAATTCTCAGTAATCAATGCACACCCTCCATTTACCATTCTTTTTAGGCACAATTACCAAAGGAGAAACCCATTGGCTATCTGAAATTGGGTAAATGAAGTATACATTGAGTAATTTTTGGAGCTCTTCTTTCACAATTTACCTAAGATTTGGATTCATTCTTCTTTGAGGTTGTCTGATTGGTCTATGATTTTCCTCAATATAGATATGATGGATACAAGTCTTAGGATCAATGCCTTTCATGTTGGTGTACTCCCATGCAAATGCAATAGAATGTTTTTGTAATATTTTGGTTAGCTCTTCTTGTTGTAGTTTCTCCAAGTTTTTGTTTATGTTCAATGTCCTACTTGGAAAAATTTCAATTGTAGAGCTACCAAAATCTTCCATGGAATAAAGAGACAATTGGCTAGATGACAAGTATTCAACATTAGATTTTTCTTAGAATTGTGCATGATCATATTCTGAAGATGTTTCAAAATTTTCCAATGTGTTCAAAATTTAACTATCTTCACTAATTTTAGATATAGTAAAGAGAGGTTGAATATCATCTTTATCATCAATCCATTCCTTGTCATCTATTTATGTTATTTCTTTTGTTGGGGGATACAAGGTAAATTTCTTTGTTGAATTACCATCAGAAATATACATGTCACCAAATCTACAACTAATAAAAGCATCAGTTGTGGCCAGCCAAGGTCTTCCTAATATGAGTGGGTGTCCTCCTAGATTATTCTTGGTAGTTAAAATCATAAAATCAACAAGATATTCCCAAGAATCTAAGGAGACTGGAATATATTCTAGCACACCATCTGGTTTGATTACTGATCTATCTGCAAGTTGCAATAAGGTAGGTGTGTAAAGAAGGTTAGGAAGTTTAAGCTACTCCATAGTTTGTCTACTCATAATGTTTATTGTTGCCCCTAAGTCAATCAATGTATTTGGAATTTCAATCCCATTTATATGTGTCTTGACAATTAGACTTCCTGGATCCACATATTTCTACATGGCAATCTTTCCCATCACGATGTCTGCTATCTTTCCTACCAGGTGAATTCTTTTTGTTTCTTTTGGTTTTCTTGCTGCTCTTTTGATGCTCAACTCCTTTATTGTCTTAGCTAGAATTGAAATTTCTCTAATGGATTGTAACAAAGGGATTTTGATACAAACATTCTTCAATTCATCTAGAAAGTCATAATTGGGAAACAAGATCTATTTTTCTACCCCTTTATCAATTTGTAATCTCTCAAGAAAAGGAGGTGTAGAAGTAGATGTTGGTTTCTCAATGATAGGATTTGTGTTTATTGATTCTTTTTGTTTTTCTTTTTCAATATTTTGGTTTTGGAGGGATGTTCCCTCAAAAAATTTATTGAATTTTAGAGAGTCTTCCTCAGAAGTGTCTTGTTCTTGAATAACTATAGAAGGTTTTTCCTTTTCTAATATCCTACCAGATCTAAGTTGAACATCATTAAAATATAGAGGAGTAATCATGTAAGTTGGAAATTATTGGCCTTCTACCATGTAAACATTCTGAGGGTTTTTATTATCGGGGTTTGGTAATGGTTGGGTAGGTAGCTGATTTGATTATTGTTGAAATGGAAGTAAGAGTTGAGGATTTTGACTTTGTTACGGAGGTTTTTGTGGAAAGGGTAATGAAAGTTGAGGGTTTTGATTTTGAAGTTGTGGTTGCTGATTTTGCGTGGTTGATTTTGTGGGGGAGGATAATTCTGACAAGATAGAGGATATTGGTAATATTGAGCAAATCTCCCATAAGGATTTTGTACCCCTTGTGCCCACAGTTGAGATTGATACTGAAATTAAGGTTGAGGCCAAGGTTTCTGCCAAGAATTCCAGTTTGGTGGGGGTTGAAGATACATCGGATTGTTAAATCCTTGATTTTGTGACCCCTGCCAAGGTCTTCTTGCAACAAAACAAAGAGATTCTACAAAACTTAGGACTATTTCCTCTTGAAAGACAGCCTTAAGACCTAGGATTGAAGGACAACCCTTAGTCTCATGACTTTCTGAACAAATCATACAAGTTTCTACAATTTTTGCATCTAAAGGGCATTCCCTTAGAGCATGTTTCTTTTTTCATTTTTGACAAAAGATGGCTAAAGAATTAGCCTATGTTTTTTTCTTGTTTTGAATTTTAAGCGTGTCTGGTTGCTCACTAAGGCTCCCTAAAATATCAGTTTTAAACTCATCAAGCATATTGCCAATTTCTGCCCTACTTACAGATCCGGTTGTAGATTTGTTTTCTTTAACAAGAGAAGGATATCTCGGCCCTTTCCCGGTTTTAGATTTCCCTCTTGAGAGATGAACAAACAGTTCTGCTGGAAGTTGAGAGATATCTCCCTTCCCCATCATGTTAAGGATATCTATCCATTCATCTCTAATGGCCTTTAAGAAAAGAGCTTTCAAAGTTTCTTCATCTAAATTGTTCATCTTTGCTCTTTTCAAATTATAGTTGAATCTCTCAAGAAAATCCTCCAAGTTTTCATCCTCTTTTTGCATCATTTTGAACACCTCATCTTTATGATTGGTAGGCATACAATAATCCAAGTATCTATCCAAAAATGCATGTTTCATGTCATTCCATGTTCTAATGGATTGAGTGACTAACCCCATGAACCATTTCAAAGCAGCCCCTTTTAGTGTTGCAGGGAATAATTTGAGTTTTTGAAACTCTTCTAGATAGTCATAGGTTCTGCATAAGACTTCAAACTCAAACAAAAATGTTTCAAGAGCCTCACTTCTTAACCCATAGAAGTTTGGGAGGAGAGATGGTGAGATATTTTTCATTGTTGTATGTGTTTCCTCATCCACTATAGGGAATCCAAATGAGTTATATACTTCCCTATTTTTTCTGCCTCCTCCATTTTTACCTCTACTTCCTACATTATTTCCTTTACCGCTTCCTCTACCTCCTCCTCCAAATATTGAGAATTCTCCATCTTGTTCTTCTTTTGCCATTATAGTTTCTTCAGAGTCAATATAGGGCTCAACCTACAAGGTTATTCCCTCTTCCTTTGGTTCTTCTATTAATGGATTATGAGAGAGAGTTTCTACTTCTCCTTCTTCACTAGGTATTCCTACTTCTTCAACTACAATAGGCTCCCTTGTAGAGGTGAAAAAGGTCTTCTCTCCTAGGTCTGTTTTAGTAGATGAAGTAGGAGAATCTTCTAATTGACTTTATGCCCCTTGAATTCCAAGAATCCTATGGCTGGGAGTATGATTCTAGAATGGAGGTGTGTCTCTCCTAACTCTTGGTGGAGTTGTAGGAATTGAACTTCTACCCCTAGTTATAAATCTACTCCTAGAGTCTCTTTATCTATGCATGTCATTGTTTTGTTTTGTTTTGTTTTTGTTTTGTTTTTGTTGTTTTTGTTTTTTGTTTTTTGTTTTTTGTTTTTTGTTTTTTGTTTTTTGTTTTTGTTTTTTTTTTTTTTTTTTTTTTTTTTTTTTTTTTTTGTTATGAATGTAAGAAATAAGGCTACCTAGTTACACTTCCCCGAAAACGACACCAAAATGTTTGGTCAATTTAGTGTCCTAAATTGCTCTACATAAATTATCAATCAGGGTACTGTAAACTGATGAAGAGTAGTGCACTATATGCACTAGATAGTCCTTCTTACCTCAATGTTTTTGAGTTTTTTTTTGAGTTGTTTTTGGAGTTTGATCCTTTAGTTCCTAATGATTTACAATGCTTTTAACAAAAATATTAAATCTATTTCTACTGAAGAAATAAAATGAGGACTAAGAGTGCTTTAAGCCAGATTTGGAAGTGAAGCTTTAATCAAGAAAAGGAAAACAAAGTTTCTATTTTTGTTATTTATTATTGATTCCAAATCATGAAATAAAAGGACTTACAAGTGAAATTGAAACTACCTATTATGAAAACAGAACTGAAATAAAATACTGAAAGTGAAATTACAACCACTGATTAGTCTATGGCGGAATCAAAACTTAATGAAACACTGAAAATGAAATTGCAACAAAGCTAAACAAAATTCTAAGACTAAAATGAAATTTCAACTAATCTACTATGGAAACTAAATGAAGTGCTTTGTCACTTTGCTACACAATTTTGGGAGAACAACCTCCTTGTGATAACATTTTGAGGAACTCCATACTTCATTGTTCTAAGAAAAAATAAATACAAAAGTGCAGAAAAAGACTCATTACATAAATGAAATATCTAACCACTTGGTTTAAGATGAACCATAAACCAGAAGGGCTTTTTAGAAATATTCACTTACAATATGAGTCACTAAACTAGTAATGAAATGACAAGATAGAAATGGCACTGATCAGTTTTAACTGAGAACTTAAAAACTAATGAACAACAAATGAAATAATTACTCTACACTACTGATCTCAACTTCAAATTACTAATGAAGAATTGAAAAGAAATTAAACCAAAAGACTATTCTGTACTGAAATAAAATTGTTCTACGCTAGTAAGAAGATGACAAAAACTGCATTATGAACAAAGTTAGAAAATGGTTATAAACATCATGGAAAAACACAATGAATTTACAATTCAACTATCAAAGACAAAACAAAAATGAAATGTAACCTTAGCCAGCATAGGGGCCCTTTGCAACTACTGAGGTTAAATGTACTTAATCAACACTCCAACAAACGCTTTCAAGTATCCATGAAACACACAGTCTTCATATTAAAAACAGAGAATGAGTTCTCAAAATTACAAAGCAGTGATCTGAACTTAACACATGAGCAAAATCAAACTTGTTCTGTGTTCTTCACACAGGTATTTATAGAGAAATTATACAACTTTTTTAAGGACAAAAATAAGTTACAACAAAACACGTAGGCAGACGTGTACATGGAATCCTCTTCCTTAGTTGTTGGAGACATAAATCTAAGGTAATGGTTGTTGGATTCAATTTGCACAAGTGGCTGATGAAGTTCGTGGCCTTAGGAAACTGCTTCGGATCCCATCACTGAGAAATGTGTATAAAACAAAGTCCTGTTTGCCTTAGGTTTCTATGTTTGACTTCCCTCTGACCGGAGTATTCCTTGTCGACCTGGGCCAGGTGAATAGGACACGATCCATGCCCTGATGTTTTCCAAGCTGCCCATGTAGTCATTTTTCCCTCTTGACACCTGGAACTTGTAAAAGCGTGGAAGTAACTACGAAACAACCGATTAGTTGTAGAATGTGGTTGTGTTCCATAGCTAAAAGACAATAACCTATTCAAACAACAAACATAAAAGTATAACATGTAAATCGCTAAAATATTCTCCCTGAGGCAATGTATAATGGTGATTGATGATAAGGATGCATTTTTCATGGAAAAGGAAAGAAGAATGGATGAGAAAAGTTGCTAAAGAAAGGGAAGTTTTGGAACTCAACAAGTTTCTTGGCATTGTGTCCTCTAATTCAGCTTCTTCATTTCCTTTTGTTGGATGTTGTCCCACAGTTGGGTTGTTGGATGTTGTCCCATAGTTGGGCTAGGTCTCAACATGTTCTCCGCCTGACATCGAAGAGTGTCAATTTCATCATTCTGGTGATCCATCTGTTGCTCCATAGAAATCAAATTTCCTTCTTGTTTTGCAACCTGGAGGGAGAGCTATTGAACAATCTACAAGAGGAGGTGGCAATCTACATTGTTGACTATAGGCAAGTGCGGGTAGAGTGGAAATTATAGGGGATTTTCTCCATCATCACCATGCCTGTGAGAATCCATTAAGTACCAACATCCAATCCTTCTCCTATTTCTAAGCTTGGCTCTTTGTTGCACAATTTTGAAGCCTGCACCAAAATTCTGACTACAGGGAAAAATTAAGCTCCTTTTAAAAATATTGTAGTCTAAAATGGAAGATTGAACCAAATTTGGAAGTGAGACATTTATAAGTTAGAAGTGATTATGAAGAGGAAAGCTATGAGCCCTCTGTGATATCCCTTCTCCTTTGCTTGATTTGTTGGGCTCTTTCCAAAATGACCTACAATGATTGTTGATTCAATTATTGTTGGAGGTTGCTATGCCACATTCTAGGATAGAGCGGGGCTATAAAACTAAAATTGTCAATCTTAGATGTGTCTAACATCAATCAACTTTTTCAGTAAGAAAAAAACTTGATAATATATTATAGGCAAAAACATATGATAGTACATACATACATACAACCATCTACAAAATAATAGAATATAATAACAGCTAGACAAATTTTACATATATGATAGGGAAGACAACCAAACTTAAAAATACAAGTCTGAATGCCACCTTCGCTCAATGTGATGCCATAAGAAGATTTTAGACATGTTGTGCTGCATTGCGAAGATAATAAGCCTATATTACAAAATTTACCAAAAAGACTATATAAAACATGCAGAGAGGGAATTTAACCCAGATATGGAAATTCCCCCATATCAAAAGTGTTCTTCTCCCATGAGATCTCCAGATACCATTTGCCAAAACATCCCTGCAATCCTTTTTTAGATAATCTGTCTGCTTCCTTGTTGAGGATCCTTCCAATGTGTTGAATTGTGGAGTTATCTTGACATTTCCAGAGGGATTCGATCCTTTCCATCCATCCTTGAAGCATGGGGTTGTTGATGGATTCCCTCCCCAATACTTGATCAATTATAATCATTGAGTCACCATATATGTGCAAAGTGGGGTTCCCAAGGAAAATATTGAACCATAGGAAACCCCAGAGAGCCACTGCCTCAGCTTTTGTGTTTGTACCACCACCACAATTCCAGTACATCTTGTATAATAAATTAGTAGTCATGGCAATCTAGAAACCACAAACATAGGTGTTCCCTTGTGCGGCCCCATGAAAAAACCCCATAGGGTATGTGAACTGAACATTTTTCTTCATTTTTAGGGTTGTTCTTAGTGCATATTGTCTGTGTAGAGAAAAAAGAATGATTGGAGGTGATTCTTTCAATTAACATAGAGAAATATTCCCTACAGTTCTGGAAAATACTTTTTTCCTGCTATTCCATATTGCCCAGAAGACGAAAAGAGGACTAACGCACTAGGCAGACTTTCGGGAACTCCACCATTTCAATGAGTCTCTAATGCAAGAGTGTTGAATGTATGGGAAGCCAAATAGGGAAGCAATCTTTTTCCAGACCTGAGAAGTAAATTGGTAGTGCATAAAGATGTGATCATTATCTTCAAAATAATTTTTGCATAAGAAGCATATACCAGGACCATACCAAATTCTTTTTTGCAGGTTTTCACATACAAGATTCCTGTTATGATAAACGAACCATGTGAAAAGTATAATTTTTATTGGAGCTTTAGTTTTCTAGAAAGCATAAATAGTATGATGCTCCCCTTGTCTGGCAACCATATTTGATAATGCATGATATGTGTCTGCCACAATAATTTTATCAGAAGTCATTTTACCCGACCATATCATTTTATCTTGTGTCCCTGTTTGGAAAATGCCAGAGTGCTTCATTGCTGAAATGGTCTAAAACCATTCCCCTTCCATGTGGCTAGTGAAACCTAGTTCAAGGGCATTTTTCCATATGGCGAGCGTACCCTGCCAACCATTTATAACTTGGCCCTAGAAAAATATGCCATGCTCATTCAGATGTTGGATGATACTGTCAGAAATGGTGAAGTTCAAATCAATACCCAATATTGGGTCAAAGCCGATAAGAATGTTTTCGCATATATAGAATTTCCATGCCAGATGCTGAATAAAATATTTCTCGATTTTTAGGAAACATAACCAGAGAGTTGATCCTTGTTTGATACCAATTGAGCCATATCGGTACAAAAAAATGAAGTCTTTATTATTTAGATACTTGTGTTGGATAATCTTGCTCCATGTGCCTGCTCCAAATAAACCCCTCCATAGGGATTTTATAAGCAATGCCTCACCGAAGCAACGAAGGTCCAAAACTCAACCACCCATGACCTTTAAAGAGTAATATTTGATAGTTTGGTCAAATGGAATTTTTTGGCACTGTGACTACCTACCCAGATGAAATTTGTCATAAGACGGTTTATGTCGGTAATGATGGAGGCAGGAATATGGAAGAAATGTTCCCAATAGACACCTAGTTGTGAACAACTTGTGTAAGGATAACCCCTCCCCCTAAGGATAGACATCTAAATTTCCACCCAGAGATTCTTTTATAGAATCTATCAGCAAGCCATTTCCAATCAGTAATTCTATAGCAAGTGGGTTTAAGTCGATAACCAAGATATTTCAAGCCATTTTGCATGGGTCTAGCTTCAATTCTATATAAGTCTTTAATATATGCAATAGTTTCCAAATCAGATTGACTATGATATAGAATAGATTTATTAGAATTCATGAACAATCCCAAAGCATTTGCAAATCTACTGAAAATGTGAAAAAGATAATACTAGGAAAAACTATAGAGCATACCCATTATAAGGATGTCATCAACAAAGAGGTTATGAGAAATATTGATGTTATTCCCCAGCTTCAGTGGTTTGAATTGATCCTCCAGGACCGCCTTTTTGACATGCAAACTTAGACAGTCTATGACCAGAATGAATAATAAAGGAGATAGCGAACATCCTTAACGAAGACCTTTGCCAACTCGGAAGAACCTTGTTCGGAATCCATTGATAATGACATCATAGTTTACATTATCCACATAGGCCATGATCCAATTAATACATCTGGGTTGTAAACCAATCTTGCTAAGGATTAGTTTGAGAAAGCCCCAGTCCAAGCAGTCATATGCTTTACGAGATCAATCTGAAGAATAGTTGCATCAATATTTTTGGTGTGAATGGAGTGCATTCTTTCTTGAGCATTTGCCATAGCATCATGGATGAGTCTGCCCGGAAGAAAGCCATGTTATTAAAGGGAGATGAAGTGAGAGAGAGTCCTGCACACATGCCCAACAATAGTCTTTGATATGATCTTATAGATGGTGTTGCACAGTGAAATAAGCCTGAAGACTATGAAACTCTTTGCAGAGTTGTTTTTTGGAATGAGTGCGATGTATGTGGAAGTTATCATATGGTGAATGAAGCCCATAGTCCTGGATTCCTCAATCATGCCCAGCAGGTCAGCCTTAATAGTTTCAAAGAAGTGAGAGAAAAGTTCGATAGTCCACCCATCAGGACCGAGACTTTTTTCACTCTTAAATGACTTGATAACTCCCAGTAGTTCATCCTTAGTGACTTCCTTAAAAAAATCCTCATTTTTCTCCAAATCATACATGATAGAGTATGGATCAATAACCCAAACCATATCTTCCACAGAATAATTTTCATTGCTTCCATAAGAATTTTGAAAAAAAATTACAGTAGCATAACTTATTCCTTCTTGTGTCTGGAGTATGTGTCCAGTAGAGTCTGTGATCTCCCATATGGAATTTATATTTCAGTAGTGGTTAGCATATCTGTGGAAAAAATTTGTGTTTCGGTCACCTTCTTTTAACCAGAGCGCCCTGCTCTTTAGTCGCCATGTGGATTCTTACATCATTAGGATTTGCTTCTTCCTGAGTTCCATTGTTTGAATGAGTGGATATGATCAAGAAGATAATGAGTGGACATGGAGGACTGAAGTGAGTTCAGAAATTTTTGGATTTTCACAAGCTCCTTTCTGTTGTCCCTAATTTTATTTTTCTAGTAGTATTTAATAGTTCCCCGGATGGAGTCTAGTTTCTCTAGGATATTGAGCATGGGAGAGGATCCTATGGCATTAAATCTGCCCCATGTTTCGAGCACCAGTTTATTAAAGTCAAGGTCCTCCAAGACTATTCTATTGAATTTGAAGGGGAAGCCCGAATGGCTCCCTTTCCCTCCATTGCAGAGTGATGGGTCTATGATCCAATATGAAGTTACTGATGATGTTAACCCGAACATCCCCCATACAGTCCAGCCACTATTCATGGATCAGAAATCGATCCAATATCTTAGTAATGTAGGCAGAGTCAGAGCACCCATTGTCCCAAGTAGGGGCAATTTTGGAGGGACAAATATCCACAAAATTGTTCATGATGATGGCATTCTGAATTTTCTCAGCCAGAGGATCGACTTTCTTGAAGCATCCCCAAACTTCATCCAGACTGATAGTACAGTTTAGGTCTCCTACTATAATGAGCAACTCTAGGTCCATCAACCCAGACGATGTGAACCAGTCCTAGAAGTTCCCTCTATCTCTGTATGGGGCATATATGTTTAAGATATGTACATGACCCGGTAGGCCACAAATACTACCTTCCAACAGTATACCAGTGAAACATTAGAAAGCCTTTATTTTGATCTAACTTGGATCCCATAAGGCCACCAGACCACCCGAGAGGCCCATAACAACAGTTGCAAATATATACCAATTCGGAAACATTTTCCAAAAATATTGGATAGTGTAGGGAACATTATGCATCATTTCTTGAATAAGAATAATGAAAGGTTGTAAAGATAACATCAGGTTTTTGAGGGCTAAGTATTTTTGGGTAGTTCCTAGACCCCAAATTTTAAGGGATATGATGCACATCATGGAAGATATTTCTCGGGAATCTATGCTCTAAGGGTTCGTGAGGGGGAGATGTCAGCTATGGGGATGTCAACGAGAAACCTATCCAATGGGGAGGAAAATGGATTTTTATTGGAGCGTCCCCGAGAGTGGTGACTGCCATGATTTTGCTTCCTTCACACAATAATTTTTCTCGCCGAGGTCGAGCTGATGTGGGGAGATGTATTACCTTCAGGTTTGTGGATAGTGAGGGTATAAAGATCAAGGGTCTTCCTTTGAAGGAGGAAGTCTAATTCACTCCCAACCGAATTTGTAGGCAAAGCTGTGGGATAATTTGGTGGAGTAATGCTGAGGCATGGGCCTTTATCTTTTGATTGACGACGAGGTGGAGCCAGAGGAGAAACATATGCAACTTGCGAGGTGGATGGAGTGTCCGGATATGGACGTAGAGCTGTAAAGGGAGTTCGTATGTCCTGGCTAGTTGTTGGCTCGAGAGGTGGTTGACACATGAAAACTGGTGGGTTGTCAAAAAGTGGGAAACCCAATTTGGTATAAATATTCGGTGATGATGGAATGGTAATGGACGAAGAAACATTGAACCAAAAGCATGAGGGAGGTGGGAGCTCTGATGTGAGTGAATGCATACCTGGTTGATGAGGTAGATGCTTATGTGGCATGTTTTTTTTACCATTCAGACTCTGATGACCCATATCAGAGCGAGGCCTCGTGGTGCCATTATAGCATATTCTACCCTGGAAGCATCTACCAGGACAGAAAGGGCATTGATCACGCATATGTCCAGTTTTGTGGTACAAGGAGCATTTGAAGGGAACTCCCCAATAGTCCAACCTTTGCTAAAGGAAGGTGTCGCCCAAATGAAGTTCGATGTGATCTAGAAATCCTCCTCTATAATCATTTTCAATGAGAATCCAGGCAACCCTCTTGTCTTGTGCTCCCAGACAGCGAGGGTCCACATAGATAAATTTACCATTGGCATTGCCAATGTCACATAGTGCCTATTTGGTCCATAATTCTAGAGGAAGACCTAGTAATTTGACCCTTACCAGCTTGTTGGAGGGTGTATTACGAAGAGGATTATACCTAATGTACCACTTGTGAAGGGAAAGGAAACTTTTTCCATGAATCCAAGGGATGGCTATGATTTTCTCCAAGTCCTCCTAATTGAGAAAATGAAATTTGTACCATCCCTTCAGAAGCCTCACTACCGTAGGCATGTACCCTAGCATAGATTTCCATTTCTTGTCTATCCATTTACGCATTTCAGAGTCCTCCATCTCTGAGAAATACCATTTTCCAACTAAGGCACATTTTTAGAGATTGGTAATACGGTCTGCTAGGGTATCATTGTCCAAAGCCAAAACCAGAGCTGGTGGAGAAGTTTTTATGAAGCAATGTTTTGAACGTCGATATTGAAATGCATGACCGCCACCCAATTGTTCAAGAGGCATCTGAGTGACATCTGTCACACTGCCATCACCTAGGATAGTGTGCCATGCATCAAGGGAACATGGACTGTTTTGGCTTACGTGGATATTAGCACAAATCCAATGGGATTCGACATCCATAGTGGCATGAGTGGGAGCAGAGGTGGCAGAAATGTCAGAGGAATAATCCACCATGGATTAGAATTTCGAGAAAAGAATAGGCGTATAAGTCAGCGACTTATGACAGCTTAATAATTTTTTGCAAATCTGACGTTAGGTGAAAGAGAATGTTTGACTCAATTATCAATACAACCACCTTGGAATCACCAATTCCCGAAGAAAGAGGCGATCTAGGAGGGGGACAGGTACAAAGATATTTGGAACCAAGAGTCTGAACACCGTCGATTGACAATCCAAAAAGGGAAATATTAATTAAAAAAACTGACAAGAGGAATGATACAACAAATATAGCATGATGTGGAATTAAATATGTGTCTTGAGATGTGTGTGGATGATGGGTATGGAATAAATTATATAAATGATATGCAATGTCAGATGTGGTTGGAATCGCACATCACCCGCCGGAAAAGTTGAAACCACCCAGGAATATCTAAAACTAGCTGATAATTGAGAGGGCTGAGAAAGGGAATGAACCAACGAAGGTGGCAAGTTGTGGTGGAATATCCTCAGAGATGAGGAAATGACAATCCTGACAGAGAGATGATAGAGCCCAGAAGGAAGGAATAGAAATGCTAAAACATTAAGACAAGGTGTCATGCAACCAAAACACATAATTTTAGCATCCGAAATTCAGATAGCAATAGTAGCACCAGTTGCAAACAAACCATAAATTACAAAACCAAAACCCACATTGTTTATAGGGGCTAGAGATAATTAAGAAGTTATAAATATTGAGCCACGACGAGAAATGACAGTCAAATTGGTTAATAGATAAACAATAGGAGAGGAAACTTGATAAACTGTCTTTTAAAGTTTGAAATCCCCACAGCACATGGAACTAGGAGGATAAATGTAAGCCCCAAAAGCCAAAGCTAAATTGTATGAACAGAGAAACAATGAAATTCCCAGACAGTTTAGGAAGATAACGAAGACCATTATATGAGTTGAACCCAAAAAAAAATAGGGAATTTCACATTATATCAGCTTTAATACAAAACCCAACAAACAAACAAGATATTATACCCAGAAATCACATTTAGCGTGCAAACAGACAAACAATGCAATTCCCAAACAATTCCAGAAGATAACAAAGGTCGTTATATAAGTTGAACCCATAAAAAAATAGGGAATTTCACATTATATCAACTTTAATACAAAAACCCAACAAACAAATAGGATATTATACCCAGAAATCACATTTAGAGTGCAAACACCAAAGGATATGGCTCAATATTAACGATGGGGATGTACCTGTAAAATGTTGTTTGGTTATCAGTAAAAGCATGTACCCAAAATCCCATGCGAAACCAAAAAAAACAATGTCATCTGTGATATAACTCGAATTGGAACCGACCATGGAAAAACACCATCCACCAAAGAGACAAATATTGAAATTCGTTTATGGGAAAACAACTTCGTCTTGGCAATACAATCAATCCTGGTAGAGGACACTGAAAGCCCAATGGTCAACTGAGAGCTTTGCATCAGAGAGGGGAATAAACCACCTGTTTGGAATTATGAGATGCAAGAGCCATGGTTGCACTTTATATTATGGATAGTATACCATGCCTATCGCAGGATGGTCAACAACGCAGGTAACTCAGCGTTTTCTTCTCCTTCTAGTGACAAAGACTCCAGGAAGGGAGAAAAAGAAGCTTGAATTCCTTATGTTGTGGATGGTGCCCCATTCTTGGCAGACAAATACTGAGTTTTTTATCCCTGATTCCCCCTTCATGAATGCTTGATGGGATCATTTATCCCTCCATGTGAACTCGATATCTTTCTCTAAATCGATTACGGATACAAAGGCCAACAGGATATGCCACTGACACTTGGAATTTAAATACTATAACCAATCAATTATATAAATTTATAATTGAGTATAAGCGGGCACGTGGCTATCATGTTGGATCAATGCACTCTCCCATAATACTCCTTATTTGATTAAGGGGGCTCACATTAAGGAACATCAAATGCTCTTGAATTATAATGATGCCCTTGGAGTTGATAAATAAACTATGTTTTCACTTGTTGGCTCTGAAGAGTTTGAAATCAGAAGTCTTAGAGAGATATATTATGGACATTTTCCAATTCATGGGATGACTTTCTAGCTCCTTTTCCCATTGACTTCTATTTGGATTCTCTCCAAACTGCAGTCTTGATTAGCTAGTTAGTCTATCATTTTATTCTGGCTTCTTAGGATGTGATAAAAATTTAAGTATGGAAGTCTTCCAAGATGCAAAAGTATATTTAACTTGTTGGATTTGGAGGGTGTGTCATTTTGCAAAAGTTGAATAGATATGAGAGTGTCTCTAATAATAGTAATCATGGAGATTTTAAGGTCCTTGGTTAAGGATAGACCTAGAAAAATGTGATACAGTTCTTCCATGTTGTTGGTTTCTTTGTCCAATCCCCAAGAAAACTTAATTTCTTGATGCTCAACGGGATCCCATAGGATCCCTCTTTCTCCTAATAGAAAATGTAGCAAGAAAGGCTCAATTTAATTTTACCCTTAGTCAAATTTAGTAAATCAAATATCCACATCAGTAGGACAACTTGTAGGAAATTAACTAACATGACATGGCTCTTGTCACTTAGTTAGCTCAGTGAATTTGAGTCAATGGGATTGAAGTTCATTCATGCATGTGTGATTGCTAAATTTTAGCAATATAGTTTATTTATTTTTAGTTGTACTCAGTTAACTGAACTATAACAATTAACAGAGTTAGTTGAAGGTCAGTTTTGTAGTGAGATAGTAGTCTAACTTAGAGATTTTTTAGTTAACTGGTCAATTAGCTTAAAATAGCCCAGACATGCATGAAATTTGAATTTCTCAACTGAAGTGGAGGAGACAAAGGCTAGTGTAATAGTAAGTGTATACTGGTTGAGTGTACAATTTTTGCATGTAGTTAGGAGATCAATTCCTTTGGAATTGTGTAAGGAAATAGAGACTTCCTTAGTGTTTAGGAGCTCAAATTTTCTCAGGATTGTGTAAGGAAATAGGAGGCTAGAGGAGGCAGAAACTGGATAAGTGTTTACCAGAGGCTTTCATTCAGTAGAATGAACAATTTTTCTTTTGTAGATGGTGCTTAGAGCTTGAGCATGCAATTGTAATAGTTTCTTTATTCAACTAATTAATGCAAGGAGGCTTGAGGGGTTTTTCCCAGTTGGGTTCCCCTAGAAAACATTATTTACTCATGGTTTGATTGTTGCATGTTTATGCATGTTTTTCTAAATTGTGATTTTCATTTCGTAGATTAGTAGAAACAATGAAAACTTTGAAACAGGAACTCATACTATTACCCGTTTTGTAGAGATAGGAAAAAAGTGACCCGATTTTGAAAAGGGGTGATGCAAAACAGACATGTGTTCTTTAGAGCATAGTTTTTGGCACTATAATTATTTTTATGCACATTGCGTTTATAATGGTAGTGTTTTTTATGTTGATTTAAAAACGTGATAATTCTACACTAGACCTTTTTTTTAAAAGGCTTTTTATTTTATTTCTTTTATTTTCTAATGTATGAAATGTAAATAATTATTTTGTAAATTTAATAATTTTTGAAGTGGTCTTTTCTTTCAATTTTCTTGTTTTTTATTTTTAAAATTATTTTTTGTAGTAAGGTTTTTTATTGTTTTAGCATATTAAAGAAGAAGGCGATATTTTTGAATTTTCAATATTCTACATATTTATACATTGTTAATTAATTTTTCAATCCACAGAAATAATTGTTTCCTAAAAAACAATATTTTTACAATGGACATAAAAATAGCCATTTTTAACATAAATATAACTAAAAAACTACACGTTTTGATATTTTTTTGCTACAATTGACATGCGAAAATCATAATTTTTATACGAAAATTTTAACTAAAAATAGTTAAATAACAGTTCTTTTTTATGAATTTCATGTCAAAAAATAATAATAATCACTTTTTTTTCAAAAGATAATGATTAACTTAAAAATTAATGTGAAAATCACATATTACAAATATTGAATGCATAACAACCTTAATCGAGTGTATATTCTTTTCATAAAATGTCAAAGTCAAAACATTGCAAGTATAACTACTTAAGAGTTACAAAAAGTGAGTTTGATTTCCAAGCATAACTTAAATTTAATCAACAATGTCACATAATCCAAACTCTTCGTCCTCTAGAGTTTCATCATTGTCTTCTTCCACAATATTTTCTGCTTCTTTTTGCTCATTTTCATCTTCTAATAGATCTTTGATGTCTGCGAATCTCCCAATGTATATCTTTCCAAACATCCCATGTAATGGTGGTTGAGGTTCCTTTGCCTTTTTTGCCACACGTGATTCACTAAAGTCCCATTTCTTCAACCCGATTTCTTGCATTGCATTTGGAAGAAATTGAAGAGCATTAATTCTTTACTGAATGAAATTGCACTGTAATGGATCTTTTTCAATTGCAATGCAATTTCTTCCTTTTTGAAGGTAGCATGCTAGTGTTGTACCTAATTATCTAGCACAAAAGAAATAATGAAGTAAATTAGTACAATGACATATTAATTAAAAAAATAACATATTGAAATTCAATTCTATATAATAAAACTTACCTGAGCCAGAAAATAAATCCAGAACCCAATCTCTTTCATTTGAACATATGTCTATAATATAGTTAATCAATAATTGTGGTTTTTGATAAATGTTAACTATCTTTCCTTTTTCTTCTTTGTCTTCATATGTTAGTTTTCTCACAACAGCATCATAAGTTAGTATTTGGCTATGACACTTTCCGTCTACTCGATTAAAAATCATAGACATGTAGCTATCATCTTTTGCCCAACTATCAATATGAATGAACTCACAATAATTTATAGATACTTGATATTCACGATTAAGAACATTTGACTTTTGTCTATAACATGAAATAGTAAAAGTTCAATCAACTTATACATAAATGAATTTTCCAAAATTAATCAAATATACGTTTTAAACGTCTTACCATGTAAGTTGCATCCTTGAATTTGTTTTCCCCTTGAAGCTTGACAATATCATTGTGAATTATGTGTCTGAATGAAATGTCACAAATCTCCATAATGGTGATGGCGTGACTTCTACAAATCCCACAACCACTTTACTAAGAGCTTGATAAGTATAAGGATCACTATCATATTCAATGTTTGGAGTATTGAAACCATGGGGAATATCTGCAATAACTAGGGTATACTCTCTTTTAGGTATGAGTTTAGTAATGTCTTCACAATCACCTTGTACTACTTGATATTGAATAGTGTCTAGCTCATTCCAAATGAAATGAGTAAGAGTTGGATCAAGTTCAACATTCTTAATACGTTGCTTCCTCAGTCTTTCGATCTTTATTTTTTCAATAAAGGTTCTGAAGCTAGTTGGCGCTCCATTATCATCATTCTTCATCTTTTATAAAATAAACAAATATATGTGTAAGTTATAAATTAAAAATAATACAAAGATGAATAAAAATGAATGTGTAAATCAAGATACCTTTTTAAATGAAAGATAAAAAGCTTTTAATGTTGATGTAGAACTTGAATCTGGATAGTTACGTACAACATCATCTCAAATATCTTCATTCAACAATTTAACCATTTGTTCTTGAATTTTCATGTAAAATTTGAGACTGCATAGATAAAGTAACAAAAAGTTAATATAATGATATGTATAACAAATACTACCAAGAACAACATGTTTTATATAAAAGAAAATTATAATCTAGAAATAAATAAAAATAATTCAACAAATTTACTTTTGAAATTCCTCAGGCATTTCCTCCAATGATGATTCCCCTAACTTCACACGAGATAATATGGTTTTGACAATTTTTTCATCTTTCACTCTTTGCATTGCTCTCCAAGGTGTGATAGTCATATCTTTTGGAAGCTGCTCCAATTTAGGAGCTGATTTACTACCGCCACATATCAATGGCTTAGACTTTTTGACCTTCTCGTTTTTAATGCCAATGTTTTCCCACATGCTAAAATTCTCATCAATCAACTTCCAAACATCTCCAGTTCTAAATGTCAATTGGAAAATGTTATCAACACCTATCAATATATCAGTAGGAAGGTTGCGTTTTCCACCTTTTGAATTGGGTTTCTCTTCAATTTGATAGCCTATTTCCATACAACATTCCCTTCGAAAATCTGCAATAACATTTATCCTATCCCCACCACATTTTTCTTGAAATTCACTATGAATAAATCTAACCCTTTGGATGAAAGCCATAAACATCCTATATTCATTATCTGAATTATGATCCCATGCCACTAACTTTGCTTATGTATCCGATAAACTAGCATAAATGGTACATTTCATTGTTTCAAAATGTGGGTTATTGGGATATTCCTCTATCAATTGTTTTTGAGCTTCTACAAAATGGTTCCCCCCAAGCACATAATAATTGTATTCAAAACATCTTGACTTATCAAATGCTTCTTTGTTGGGAACTTGAACTGGATCAAGAAGAAGCACATAATTAACCACATGAGCATATGGGTTGTACCTCATCAATGTCTTCAAGTTGTGAACATGCAGATGGTGTGGCTTTCTGACTTGATATTGATATTGTCCTTCACTTGCCTTATAGGTTTGTCCGACATTAAGTTGAAATGTATGACCACCATCAATTAAGTTTCTCTTTGTCAAATTCTGTCGAATGGCATTTTGTTTTGTTTTGATAATGCCATCCTCTAAATCAGCTCCTGGTGTAACGATTTCTCTGCTTTCTTTTGAAGTTTCACTAGGTTCTTGACTGCTGGTAATGACTACTTCAAAATCTTCAACTTTATTTTTCTTTGTCATAACATTCTCAACAGATTTATTCTTGGGCATTTTTACTTTTGGTCTTTTACATCTCTTCTCAGTTCCAATGCCATCTTTAGTAACGGAAACATATGCTTCACTGTCAGTTTCAACTTCATCATACTCAAAAGTAACTTGTCTACCCTTGCTATATTTATCCACTAGAGGCCTTTTTCTTTCTGATCCTTCAGATGTAGTTTTGTAGCATCATCAATTACTATATTTTTCTTGTTTTCCATATCTTCTTCTGACACTGAGTAAAAACTACTGACAACTTTCATGATATCATGCTCTATGAAATGAATGCCTCCCAACCTAATTGAACAACTTTCAACAAAATTCTTCCAAACGAAATATCATATGTTAATAAAAACAAAGTTAAAAAATATAGCGAGACACTTTCAAGAACGCAAAATACAAATATAAATAACAATACTTACGATATTTTGTGTCATCTCATTTACGATTTGTTTACACAACTTTGTAGATACCTCTCTCGTTTCATACAATGAATATGATAGTCGGTATTTAATCCTTTCATGTGACTTGGAAGCTTTTGTAAGTATGTAAACAACTTCAATGTCTGGTACCAAACACATATCTATGAATCTTCCCATCACCTCAAAATTTCATTATCATTCGATATATCAATATAGAGATATATATTCACATTTGTGCTTTCTTTTTCTTTCACATACTAAATTCTTGATGGAAATTTCACCTCTTTTAAATTCTTCCAGTCTAAAATCGTCTTTTTATCACTTGAGGCACTCGAAATATTTGTATTCATGAACTCAGGTGGAGTTCATTCACCAATGTTTCTTGAAGATGCACCTTTAAGAGTCTTTGGTCGAGAAATATTCACAGAAATTTTCTTTGATGTCATTTTCCTGAAAAATAGAAACACATAAATTAGTAAATAAAAAAAAAATATTTACTTAAATTAACAACAAAAATATATCATAAATTTCTTATTGATATAATCAGAAACGCCTAGTCACCCCTAACAGGTGGGCAGGCGGGTCGGTGGGCAGACGGGAGGTCGAGTGAGGGACAGCGGGGTGGGGTTGGCAGCCGGGCAGGTGAAGGAAGGAAGGGTCGGCGAGCGGGCCAGGTGG
>APFE031247221.1:19725-46553 GCA_000404065.3 Pinus taeda | reverse complement strand
TTTTCCTCCTTTTCCTCCTTTAATATAACTCCAAGTGACTTTTGGGTGATCTCTAAATCCAATGGCTGAAATAGATTTAGATCAATGGGTGAGATTAAATGCACATTTAAATCTCACTTTCTATTTTTTAATTCACCCCACTTTAATAAAGACCCACTTAGTCATTTATTTCCAAAGTCACTTTTCCTTTATAATTTTTCATTGACTTTATAAAAGTCACTTTAAAATTAGACTTAGTAACTTTATCACTTAAAGTCACTTTTAAATTAGATTTTAACTTTATAAAAATTATAAAGTCACTTTAGGAGAAAAATTAAAATCTTTTGGACACTTTTCCCTAGGCCAAAGATCAAAACCTAAGGGAACCACCTGTCCTCCGGTACCAAATTTCAACACCTTCATGACTTCATCTTGATTTTGGTTCAACATCAAATGATGCTTTTGTTGGATAGATTCTTCATCATGCAATCTTTATAGAGTTGAATCAGTTATCTGCACCTTACTATCTCCAAGGCCTTCATAGGTGTCAAGGGTCCTTCGATATTTTTCTTCCTTTGTCAAAGTTGTCATGTCTTCTTTTGGGAGATGTTAATGAATCTTGTCAGATAGTGATTCTTTGTGACCACGGTGTTCCTCACATGCTTGATCTCTTTCTTCATTTTCTCCTTCTTGATCTTTTTCTTCATTTGCTTCTTCTTGCATTGGTTAGTCAACCACCTTATACTCCTTATGGGAGCACTTCTTCATGTTGACCTTTATTGCATTGTAGTACATGCCTTCGAGCATATCATTGGTGAAAGAGATCCTTTTATTCTTGATCATATTTCTAGAGCTTTTCCCATGACCCAATATATATGATAACATGACTTAAAATTTGATGCATACATACCTCATCTTGATTCTTCTTTGATCATCTCGACTTTATTTGATAGTTCTCCTCGATTGGTGTGTCCTTTCCTGCTTCGTCTTTTCTTGCTTGCATATCATCGTTTTCTTGAGTCCCATGAATGGGACTCTAATGAGACATCTGCTCTTGTTTATGAACCTTCTTTTGAAGATTCTATCAGAGGATCTTGAAGATCCTTACCCTGCAAATGCTTTTTCTTTTTGAAGATGGAGGCCTTCTAAAATTTTTAATCATGATCAATTATTCTTTCATTGTGGATGAGGTCCTATAATAGGTATGCTCCTTCTACATGAATATCTTGAGCTATATCTACCATGCTCCTATATTCTAGAAGATATCTTTAACAATGCATTCTATTCTATTTCTATATGCTAATGCTCATATACTACTCAAAACTTTGAAAGAAGACTTTAAGTAAAGAAGTTGACTCAGTCATAGTAGAGATCTGGAAGATCTTCCTTTTTATGCTTCTTCTTGTTGATTTGTGGTAGCATCGGATGTGCTCTAGCCATGAAAATTGGTGGAGAGGCTAAAGCACATAAGATCTCCAAGACCTAGAAATGGTTTGGGGAAATTCCACCCAGTTAGAGAGATATTAAAATAACTAATATTTTTATTGGGGTTCCTAAGTCTAAACTTAGGAAAATTAAAATATTAATGGGTATTAATATAAAACTGGGTGAGAAGGTTCTAAATGACATGGATCAAGCCAAATCTAATCTTAGCCGTTGATTAGAGACTTAATCTCGATTGTTGAAGACTCAACCAAAAAAGTATAAGAGGAGGCTTGAGAGTAAGTTGGAGATACACCAAGTTGATCAATCAGTTCGATTTTCTAGAGTGGGGTTTGCTGAGAAAATTCGAACAAGTGATCTGAGTTGCAACGAGGGGCAGTGAGTACATAGCAAAGAGGCAGAGATAGTGCCAAACGGCGAGCGCAGTGATTCAGGAGGCTACATAGAGGCAACAGGAACCACGCAAAGGCAGCTAGAGACTGCGCAGAGGCTGAGGGGCCTGCATAAGTGATGCAAAAGGCCAGAGAGCTGATGTAGAGAGGCAAAGCGTTGATGCAGGGGTTTCCAGATCTATGCAAAGGCTAGCAGGTGCACCTTGGAGAAGCGCCAAAAGGATTTTCATGGGGCAAACTAGTGCTGAGAAGCTTTATATCTGCTTCCGAGAAGAGGTACTACTGCCATGTAGAAATCTCTGTTGGGTGAGCCAGTTTGGCACCCTAGTTGTACTCAAGAAATCTGCATGGTAATAAAACCCTCAAAACTGTTGCGTCGGTTTTCCTGCATTGAGATTTTCGGGGATGGTTGTCCAAAAATAACGGTGTCCCTTGAGTGTTTGTCTATTATTTCAGTTCATGATCTGTATATGAGTTGAGACTGCATTTGTGTTTATTTTCAATATTTATATGGATAAATAATTTGTTAGTGAATAAACAAGTAGGTGAATAAACCATATAATGCAGTAGGAATTTCTGACGTGTCAGACTTAGAAATTTCAACATGGTATAAGAGCATTGCAGATCACATGAGAGCTGAAGGCGCCAACATAATCAAAAGTATTTGCAGTAGTAGTAGTTGTCCTGAGAGACAGAGTTGCTCCTAAGCAGAAAGCAGCAGAGGAGTGATGCAAAGGGTCTGCGTCATCATTTCGAGCCAGAGAGAGGGCCAACCAAAGGTAGAGAGAGGTAGAAGAGGCTCATGAAGAGCCATGTCATCCTACTCAGTCAGATAGGCTTGACCTAGTTGGCCAAAGGAGTGATTCATCCTTTGTCGGGATTGTGCAGAGCTCGAAGGCTCAGTTTCTCCAGGTGTTGGGGCATAGGGAGCTGTGGGCAGATTGTGGATTAGGAAGCTGGTGGGGTGTTGTCGCCGTCGAACCAAAACAGTACCTAACGGGACAGAACCAAGGTAGAGGGAGTCACTGTCTTGATGGATTTCTAGCCAAGAAATCCAGATTCGAGTTGCAGTTACAAAGAGGATCGGAGAGGAGCGGATCGACAGTTGGCGGGAAAATTTTGAGCAGGGAAATCGCGACTCAGAGGGACTCTAGAAGAGAACTTCCAAGAGGTACGTCGAAACTCAGAGGGAGTCTAGCAAAGAACTTCCAAGAGGGAAGCCGAGACTCAAAGGGAGTCTAGAAGGAGGAGCGGAGATGGCAATGAACAAACAGAGGGATCAGGACAGGTTGGACGGGGTCTCCAACTTTGTCATTTGGAAGGCCAGGATCTTGTCTGTTCTAGATAGACATTGCATCAAGGGCTTGGCCTTGAGAACTGTGATAACGAGAAGTATGAGGATGCAATGGCGAAGGCAAAGTAAATAATCCTTGATGGGGTCAAGGATCATGTAGTACCACATATTGCCGAGAAGAACATGGAAAAGGAGATGTGGAATACTTTGATGACATTGTATCAGGGCACTTTCGTGCAGCAGAAGATGCTATTAGAGAATCAGTTACGGTCGTATCAGATGCAGAAGGGGGAGCAGATAGATCTATACCCTCAGCAGGTTGCAAGAGATTCGGGACCAACTTACTTCCATAGGGGCCACGCCGGATCAGGGGTTCATGGTGAGGACTGCCCTGAATGCAGTCCCCAAAGATTAGGACACATTTGTCCAAAGCATTTTGGGTAGAGCTAATCTTCTAGGATGGGAAGAGATGTGGGTAGCTCTTTGCCAAGAAGAGATCAGACGGTTGACCAAGGCATGAAGTAGCAACAAAGGAGGTAGAATCAAGAAAGAGGAGGAGGAGGATGCGGCTCTGGCATCTGCGAGACAACAGGGGAAGAGGAAGAAGGACATCTCCAAAGTGAAGTGCTTCCATTGTGGGGAGTTGGTTCATTATGCAACCCAGTGTCCCAAAAAGAAGAATAAGGGAGAGGCTTTTGACGCCAAGGCAGCTCCGGCTAAGGCGGAGAAAGAAGACGAGACGTATGACGACTGTGCCATGAGTGCTCATGCACCTCTAGAGAAGAGGTGGGGTGACATCGAGTTGTAGTCAAGAGGACTACAGAACATGAGGGGGAGGATCCTTGAGGTACCCAAACTCTTGAATCATATTCAGCTACGGGAGCCCAAATGACAGTAGTAGGATGACGAATGTCGGTAGAAGCAAGATGCGGATGGAGCGACAAGGCAATGCTAGAGTGCAGAGATATGTAGTAGTGCAGTGGAGGTTGCAGTAGTGCGAGAGGCACAGAGATGGTTGTAGCAGTGCAGAAAGGCACAGAGGTGGTTGCAGCAGTGCGAGAGGCACAGAGGTGTTTGCAGCAGCGCAGAGGCGGTAGAGGGAGCACAAGATAGCAGCAGAGGTAGCTTCAACATCAGGGGGCTTCCAGACTAACAAGGATGTCAGATTTGGGTAGATCAGTTACTTACTTCTCAGTAACTGAGTTGCAGTGCAGCAGCTAGCAGTGGTAGTGCTATGGGCAGCACGATGCAGCATGTTGAGAGGGAGCTGCAGTACAGATGTAGCAGTGGCAGTGGTAAAGCCATCATCAACACAAATACCAGCGTTGGATGATCAGTGTGATGTTCAGTGGTGGAGCATTACTAGAACACATTCCTCGCTAAGAGGGAGTGTTGATTTGTGGTAGCATCAGATGTGCTCTAGCCATGAAAATTGGTGGAGAGGCTAAAGAACATGAGATATTCAAGACCCATAAATGGTTTGGGAAGATTCCACACGGTTAGAGAGATATTAAAATAATTAATATTTTTAATGGGGTTCCTAAGTCTAAACTTACGAAAATTAAAATATTAATGGGTATTGTTATACAACTGGGTGAGAAGGTTCTAAATGACATGGATCAAGCCAAATCTAATCTTAGTCGTTCATTAGAGACTTAATCTTGGCCATTGAAGACTCAACAGAAAAAGTATAAGAGGAGGCTTGAGGGTCAGTTGGAGATACACCAAGTTGATCAACCAGTTCAATTTTCTAGAGAGGGGTTTGCTGAGAAAATTCGAACAAGTGATCTAAGTTGCAATGAGGGGTAATGAGTACATAGCAGAGAGGCAGAGATAGTGCCAGAGGGCCAACGCAGTGATTGAGGATGCTATGTAGAGGCAACAGGAGCCACGTAGAGACAGCTAGAGACTGCGCAGAGGATAAGGGGCCTGCATGGGTGACGTAGAAGGCCAGAGAGCTGACACTGAGAGGCAGAGGGCTGACGCAAGGGGTTCCAGAGCTACGTAGAGGCTAGCAGGGCTGACGTAGAGCCTTGGAGAAGCGCTAGAAGGATTTTTGTGGGGCAGACTAGTGCTGAGAAGCTGAATATCTGCTTCCGAGAAGAAATACGACTACCATGTAGAAATCTTTGTGGATGAGCCAGCTTGCCACACTAGCTGTACTCAAGAAATATGCATAATAATAAAACCCTCAGAACTGCTGCACCGATTTCCCGCATTGGGTTTTTCTGGGGACAATTGTCCAAAAATAACAGTGTCCCTTTTGTGTTTGTCTATTATTTCAGTTGATGATTTGTATATGAGTTGAGACTACATTTATGTTTATTTTCAGTATTTATATGGATAAATAACTTGTTAAGGAATAAACAAGTAGGTGAAATAAACCAAATAATGCAATAGGAATTTCTAACATGTCAGACTTGGAAATTTCAACACTTGCCTTCTTCTTTCACTTCTTGAGTTGCATGAGCTTCTTCCCTTTTTCTCTTGTTGTTTTTGTCCTTCTTAAGTTTAGGACACTCCCTTTTGTAGTGTCCATATTCTTGGCATCCAAAGCATTGGATTATGGGTATATCTCTACTGCTTCATCTTCGTGGACCAAATTTTCCAAATTTTCCCTTTCTCTTGGCCATGGTAGCAAATGCTTGCTCCTTTGATCCCACATCAACTTTTGCTTTGAGTCTAGTCTCCTCTATCTTGCATAGAGACCATAGTTCACTTAGTGGGGTAGCTTCCTTCTTGGCATATATGCTCGATGTGAAGTTGCCCCAATCCTCAGGTAGAGCATTGAGTACTATGATTATCATTTCTCTATCAAACATGACTTCCCCCAGCTCTTGAAGTTGATCCCTCATCTCAGAGATCTTCATGAAGTAGGGAGTTATTCCTTCCTTTTATATCATTATCTTGTACAAATCATTTTGTAGAGATATCACTTCTCCAGTTGTGCTTACCGAGAATAGCTCTATTAGTGTATCATAGATTTCTTTTGATGTTTCAAATTTGTAGACATAAGGAATGAGAGTCTTTGATGGATTCTATTAGAATCCTTTGAGCTCTTGTCTCATCCATATTGTACTTGGCTAAGGCTTGAGTTTGTTCCTTAGTAGGGATAGTGATATTCCCTTTGATGAGGTCTAGAAGTTCATTCTCTTTGAGAAGTAAATCAGTCCTCTTCTTCCATGCAAGGAAGTTAGTGGTCCCAACCAATTTGTTGTTTTCCTTGCAAAAAGATATTGAGATATATTTAGAAGGGGACATATACTTACTTGATAGAGTTTGAGATGTAGTGAACTTGCTTTCTTCTTGAAGACTTGATGGTTTTCCTTCCTTAGATCTTGATGTTCTTCAAGTTGCTTTCTTCAAATGCACTTGCTTGATGATGAGATTTGCTTGATGACTTGACTTGTAGTGCTTCTCCTTGTTGAAGATGGTGTAGCTTGATGTAGGTCCCTCTTAGATTTTCTCTTCTTGTAGGCGCCTTTATACAAGGCTGGATAGTAGATAGTAGACCTTCTTGTCCTTGATGCGATTGAGACTTCTTGGTTTGATGCTTCAACCTTGTAGATGTTCTTGAGATGTCCTTCTTAGATGTGTCATCTTATAAGTGTTCTTGAGATGTCCTTTCCTTGATGTGTCACCTTAGCTCCAATACCATGTTGAAGAATCTAGGGAAATTGGATATAGTAGGATTCTTCTTGGTTGATAACAATTTGTGAAGTTCTTTTACAATTTATCTTATTAGCTTAATCTTCTTCTTTTGATTATTAACGCATGTGTGTTTACTTCATCAAACTACTACCAAAAACATAAGAACAGGAACACAAGATGTTGGCTTTCTGCCAGGGAAAAACCTCTCTCTCTTAGAGAGGAAAACCCTTTCATAAATTTCTCTTATTGATGCTTCTTATTGATCAAAGCCAATCCCTAGCCCCTTCACAACTAAGTTGCACGAAACGGGGAAACGGAAACGAGCTTCCGAAACGGGAAGCGATACGAAACGCGACCTCCCCAAATTTGAGGAAACGGGGAAACGCGAATATATATATATATATATATATAATATAAATAATATATATAATAAATATATATAATAAAATATTTAAAAATATTATAATATATGTCAATCATAAACCATAACCTAAAAAAATTAGAACCCACCCTAAACCCTAAACAAAAAATTAGAACCCACCCTAAACCCTAAAAAAATTATAAACACAAATTAAAAAAAATAAAAAATTAAAAAATAAAATAAAAAAAAAATCATTTTTTTTGGAAACGTGGGGCTGTACGGCCGTGAACGCGTTTCCGGCCGTACCACCCACGTTTCTGTTTCGGGAAACGAGGTGGTACGGCCGGAAACGCGTTTCACGGCCGTACGGTACGCGGAAACGCGTTTCGTTTCCGTTTCCGGCTGGAAACGGGCCCCCCCCCAGCGTTTCCTGCAACATAGCTTGACAAGAATATCCTCCAAGCACATGTCAAGTCCTTCCTTCTTCCTGCACTTTGTCCTCCTCCTTCTGGCACTTCGTTCCGTAGCACTTCGTCCTCTTTCTTCCAACAACTGGTGATAGACCTTGTTATGTGAGCTCTGGAAGAGAGACTTATCTTTGATCCTTAGTGAGATCCTTCACCTATGAAGATATTTTCCTTCTCTTGTCCAAGTGAGCTTCTTCTTCGTGTGTAGTTGCAGAATTGATGTGGCAGCACTATAGCCCTAGTTTCTCACACCTGTGGGAGGTTTCCCTTTTTGGCTCCTTTCTCCTTCGATTGAGAGACCCTCTTCTTCGCTTGAGTAGGAGGCCTTATAAGCCTAAGTTACTAGCCCAAACGATAACATATGTATGATTGTGATCTTGCTGCTGTTATGACCGCAGACTACCCTTCTTTTCTCGCACATGTGACTGTTTTTCACCCTAAAAATAGTCCCTTCAACTTTGGTTAGACTTCTTCGTTGTTGCACTAGAGGCTCCTTAAACTGGCTTTCCCTTCACCCTTAACCCATCTTCCTTCTCGCTGATTTTAGAGGTATTTTAGGCTTGTCGTTGGAGGACTGGACAACCTCTATATATAGAGGATTGTCCCTCCTTTAGGCCAACTTGAGGCCAACTTGAGGACAGTAGGCTGACTTCACTTCTTTTGCATTAGAATTGCTTCTTTGATGATGTCGTTGCATGCAGAGGACTTTGACTTTGCTTGGAGAGATATTCTTCGACTCTTATACAAATATATACATAGTGTAACACGCCCTTAAGGTCTTCAACATTTTTCTTTCGACTCTTTAACTCACCTATAGCACTTTAACATGTTCTAGACCTATTTCAATGAGCAAGAAACTCATTGATAAATATAACAAAATTAATATTTATTTTCTTGAATAAATACAAATATCAAAAGTACATTTATGATGGACGAACCTAATTACACTTTCTTCAATAGGATAGACTCTCCTTTATCCATCTTGATATCCTTCAACTTGTTTTGAGAAAGAGGGTTTGACTTGAATTGTTCACTTCGAACATCCCAACCAACTTATCATATATTTCTTTAGAAGTTCCCAAATCATAAATATAAGCAACCAAATGCTTTGAATGCAATCAATCAAAATTTTCTTTGCTTTGACCTCACCTTTTTCATACAATGTCTTAGCAACAACCGGTGCATTTGAAGGAGGTTCCATCACATTTCCCTGCACGTAGTCCAATACTTCATGCTCCTCTAAAGTCAAGTCCAAAGTCATCTTCAATGCATGATAGTCAGAATTATCATTGAGCTTGTCCTCAGTCTTGAAGTAAGATGTAGAGGCCAAGGAGACTTGTCCAATAATATTTGTCCAACAGATCTCTTAGTGATTGCTTTTATCTCTTGCTTGGGCGTTGTCCCCACCTGGGCTCTAATACCATGTTAATTTTAGATAACAATGATATGTTCTATGCTTGCACAATTACTTCAATGTCCTTTTATTAGCCCAATGATAATTTCCACTAAATTTCCATTAGAAATCACATAAACCATTAATCACACTGACAATAACTATAGATAGAACATAAACAATAAATGCAGAAGGCAAGCCAAGACAAGAACACCAATATTTGGCTCAAGCCAGGGAAAAACCCCAAGATGGGGAAAAACCTTGATCAATTCCTTTCATTATAAATATCAAATGTTCAGCAGAGAGAGGGAATACAGTAATATAAATTCAAAGTCAAGATTAACTTTCCAAATCACCATCCAAAACAACCCTGTAAAATCTGCAATTCTACTCTCAATCAACAACAGCCAAATCAGCCCTAACCAGAAAGTAAACAGTCAAAGTCTGGTCAAACTACCCCAAAATAGTGCAGTCAAAGGAAAGAGGAACTTGGCCTCTCTTGCTAGTCAAAGTCAACCCAAAACAGTAAACAAGTCTATAGAAAAAATTTGGTCAACCTGAAGTCAACCCTATGGTCAAATAGGCTTGCGCTCAATATAGGTCAAAGTGCCTAGACAATTTTTGTGCCAATAAATGCGGCCTGCTGAAACAGATTCTCCCAAAAAACTGAAGTCAAAAGCTGCTTAGAAGTTCAAAGTCAATGTTGGTCAAACCCTGTTCAAACTGCGGAAAAACTTCAAATTTTAGGCCCTGTAATTTTCATACTACTTTTTGCCACACATGTGAGAAAAGTCAGCTATGCAATAGTTGTACGAACCAATCAGACGAGGAGAGAGAAGGATGTGAGTTGATGAGGTGCCAAATGAGGTTTGAGGTCATCCTTATTTATACAAGTCATTGAGGGTCAAAAGACATGTCTGTTGGGCTTCATGAGCCTACGTGATGATGTGGCCGAACTTGACAATTTGCACATTTGTGGGCTTGACCTAAAAAACATATTTCTCCTTGTCCAAATTTAGTGATCTTTAGGTCAATTTTGGTCCTCTCGAAAAGAGGAATTCAATGCAATAATTATCTCCAGCAAATGAGTTGTCCAAAGTAGAATTTGACCCTAGTTGCCAATTTTAACAATAGCACTATAGTTGGGGTTGCAAAGGCTATGTTATATGACCAAGACTTGCCCAAGTTTCTATGGGCAGAGGCATGTAACATGGATGTGTAAATATAGAACAGGGTTCTCACAAGGCATTGGCGACGATAACACTAGAAGAAGACTTCTCAGGGAAGAAGCCAAAAGTAAGTCAATTCAAGATCTTTGGCAGCATAGCATACTATCATGTACCAAAAGAGAAAAGCATTAAGTTGATCAGACTAGAGAGAAGGGGTTCTTCATTGGGTATAGCAAGACTTCGAAGCCATACAGTATCTACATTCCTATTAGTAGGCAGATTATCATGAGATGTGACTTGAAGTTCATGGAGGACAAAACCTCCAAGAGATCTTGCGAGTTGCTAGCAAATTATCAGAGTGAGCCAACAAAAGCTCCATGGGTCCAATAGTAGCGACAATCGCAAGGATAGCTACAAGGATCTCGTATCGTTATTGGTACTAGCACAACCTCATGTGTAGAAGATCCTATGATTTCACAATAGACGGAGCAGCAGAGGCAGGATGAGGAGCTAGTCGATCCTCCCATCACCAATGGGCGTACCAACAGAGAAGTTCATCAGACTCTAAGGGACGCGAAGGAGTTCATAGAAGCTCCTAGGACGAACAAGAGAGAACGCAGACAAGTACAAAGCATTTGAGGCACAGGTTGTTGAACCTTCTAGCTATTAGGAGGTCGCACAACATTAAGTGTGGGTAGATGCCACAGTGGAAGAGTACAACTCCATCATAACAAATGATGTATGGGAGGTAGTGTTGAGACCTGTGGATAGGTCATTTGTCGGCTCACATTGGATCTACAAGATCAAGTACGTTGTAGATGGCAGTGTGGAGAAGTACAACGCTAGGTTTGTGGCAAATGGGTACCCACAAAAGGAAGGCATAGATTATGAGGAGACCTTCGCCCTTGTTGTCAGATACACCTCCATCTAGTCCGTAATATTTCTAGCAGCACAGACGGGATGGCAGATTCACCATATGGACATCAAGACAACACTCTTAAATGGGGTGATAAAGGAGGTATACATCGAACAAATCGAGGCATTTGAGACACGTGAGAGGGGCACTCATGTGTGCAAACTGAAGAGAGCATCATACAGGCTCAAACAGGCTCTCAGGGCATGGTATGGTCAAATTGACAACTACTTGCAGAAGATGGGATTCGTCAAGAGTGATGCAGATCTCAACCTTTACTATCTGATGTTAGAGGGTGAGACAATCAACCTAGTGTTGTATGTGGATGACCTCTTACTGACAAGGTCATAAGGGCTCATAGAAGACTCCAAGAGGAACCTGGCAACATAGTTTGACATGAAGATTTGGGACTGATGCATTGCTTCCCAGGCTTGGAAGTATGGCAGAAGGATGGGGAGATCTTCCTTGGTAAAGGGAGATATAATACAGAGATTCTGAAAAGATTCAAGATGCAGGACTGTAGGCCTATGTCCATGTCTATGATTATGAATTAGAGGAAGATAGATGCATCAGAGGATAAGGACGTAGACCGCACATGTATAGACAGCTCATTAGTTCACTCATGTATATGGTCAACACCAGACCAGACATCTGCTTCGCAGTCAACACTCTTAGTCAATTCATTGTGGGACCTAAGAAAGTGCATTGGACAACAACGAGGCACATTCTGAGGTATTTGCGTGGCATAATCAAGGATGGGTTGAGATATACTCGAGGTGATGACGTCAAGTGTGAAAATTTCTAAACTGGAAATCCTACTGTAGTGATTAATATAATTTCTTCTACTTATTACTTTGGAGATAAGCTATCTACTGTATTCTTACAGCAAATATTGAAACATATTCTATACAATCTTCACAATTAAAACATTGCAGAAATTAAATGTAAGTAAAATGTTGGCACATATACAAACACAAAGATAGTTATTTTTGGACAAATGTCCCCAGAAAAACGCAATGCGGGAAAACCAGTGCAGCAAATAAGGGTTTTATTCTATGTTGCCAGGAAACATGGGTTTGAGGACGGGTATGGGGACGCAGACGAGTACGTCACTTTTTGAAATAGGGTGCGTGGGTTCGTCGAGGGTATATTATAATTTTATATATATAATTATAATTATTATATTATATATAAATTAAAATATATATAATATATAAATATTATATTAATATAAATTATAATATATATGAATTGGTATATTTTTCAACTTTAAACAAGAAAACTAAAATATTTATGATTTAAACTTTAAATATTTAAACATGCACATCATTGAACATTCAACATTCACAATGAAATTTCAAAATTTCTAGTTTGATATCAAGCGCAAATTGGAGTTTACATATTAATAAGAATCATGATATACGTCCATTTTCATACTACATTCAAAATTTTCCTTAAGGCATCTCCAAACAAGAGCTATGAAATTTTAAAATACTAAAATAAAAATAGTTAATAGTGAACAATGGCTTCCTCAAGCCATGTCATCGACGTCCATGTTATCAGCATCACTCAAATCTTCAATTAGCATGCTTTCTAGGTTGGAATCACTCTCATCTTGAGGCTCTTCCTCATCCATAGCAACTGATGTTAGCACAATAAGGCCATCTGATTGTATCTCCTCATCCCCACACATAGCATCATTTGTGTATTGGTCCCATCTCTTGAAAGGACCCTCCTTGTACCCAGGGTCTTTTCGAGATATGAGACAAAGTATGCTATGAATGTACACTAAGTTCTCTGCCTTCTTTGAGCCCAACCTATTTCTCTTTATTGAATGGATAAAGGCATAAGTACTCCAATTCCTCTCACAAGATGAACTAGCTACCTAGAATATTAGGGGAAGCCCATTAAATTGATTAAAAATTTAAAAATAAAAACTAAAATGAACCCCGAAGAACCCCAAAGAACCTGATTTCGGGGTTCCAAGTACCCATCATCAGGGTTATTTGTACCCATCAAGACAAAAGAACCCAAAAATTTTTAATGGAGAACTCGGTTCTTCATAGAAGAACTCGGTTCTTCATAGAAGAACCCAGTTCTTATGGGTTCTTCTCAAAAGCACCCGTACCCGAATTTGATACTTGGGGACGAGAACCCGGGACGGGTTTGAGAACCCCACACTCGGGTTCGCGAACCCGTGCAACATAGGTTTTATTATTCTTCAGCGAAAATCAACATGTACAAAATTTCACCTAGCAGTATAGGACTGAGAAATTTTTACAGACGTTCCTAAACAAGTGTCTGGCCCGAGAGAGAGGTTCCTTGTGCCTCTGTGTCTCTCTAGCTTTCCCAGTGACAATTTCTCTGGCCTCTAGACTGGCCTGCGCAGTGCCTGCGTCACTCAGGCTAGTGTTGCTTCTCCCAACGTCAATGTGCCCGACGTTGTTCCTTCTGCTGCTCTATGTCTTCATCCCTATCTCCCTGACTGATGTTGAACCCTCTCTGTCTCTCCTCCACCTGTAACTGTCCCTCTAAATTGATTTTCTGTTGTTGAACTTCAACCAGTGGGAAAATCGATTTCTCTTGGCAACTGAGTATTTGCCTGGTGTATCTTCCAAATGACCCTCAAGACCCTTCTTATATCTTCCTGTTGGACAACCAATGGCCTACATTAAAATATAATCAAAGGTTCAGATCGTTTTGACTTGATCCATGGCTTTTTGTAGAAGTTTCACCCCTGATTAGAATAATACCCATTAATCTTTTAATTTTCCTAAGTTTAGACTCAAGAACCCCATTAAAAATATTAATTATTTTAATAAAATCACTTCTAGGTGGAATTTCCCAAAACGCTTTCTGATTTCTTTGGAATACCTGTGCCCAAGCCTCCTTGCAAAATTTGAGGCTTAGAGCACATCTGATGCTACCCTAAATCAACACTTCCACTTAGTGAGGAATGTGCTCTAGCAATACATTGTCTCTTTGCATACTCCTCTGACTTTAAAGCATCGTCTCTGCGTTGTTGATGCCTAACATGTTGTCCATCAACTACTGTGCTACTGCTACTACTGTACTGCTACCATTAACACTGCCACTGTCAATCCTACATCTGTACTGCAGCTCCCTCTGCATCCGCGTTGCTGCTAGTCTTGCCACCAAACACTGCATATGTACTGCATCCTGCTCCTACTGAAATGGATTTTCAATCATACCCAACTGCTCTCTGAACTGAGTAAACTTAGCTCTTCCGAGAGCCTTTGTGAGTATATCAGCCACCTTCTCCCCTGTGGGAACATATTGTAGTTGTATTGCCCCACTCTGAAAACAGTCTCTAATAAAGTGACAACATGAAATACTGGATTCTCATAGAGTTTGATGCAACTCTGATTATCGCAGTAAACCTTGGTCGCCTCCATCCTTTTGCTGAATAGGCTCACAAGAAATTTTCTGAGCCATATGGCTTCACCCGTAGCTGTGTTGGCTGCCATATATTCTGCTTCTACTGAACTTAGTGCTACCGATTCCTGCTTCCTACTGCACTGGGATCTCATCCCTGATCCAACACGGAAGCAGTACCCAGAGGTACTTTTTCCGTCTACTGCATTACCTGCCCAATCTGCATCGGTGAACCCATTAAAGCTAATATCCTCTCCTCTCGAGCACTTCAACCCATATTCGATTGTTCCTCGTACATACCAAAGTATGTGTCTTGTTGCTGCCCAATGCACCCTTTTTCGTTTCACCATGCACTGACTAAGAGTGTTAACCACAAAACAAATGTTTGGCCTAATGTTGACCAGATACATAAGCGACCCAATGAGTTGTCTGTACAAGGTGGGATCTACTTCTTTATCCTCTAATGCATCTATTTTCTTCTAGTTGATGATCATGGGAGTAGCCATGGGTTGGCAATCCTGCATTCTGAATCTCTTCAGAATCTTTGTAGCATATCTTCCTTGACCAAGGAAGATCTCCCCATTCTTCTGCCAAACTTCCAACCCCATAAAATAATGCATCAATCCCAAGTCCTTCATGTCGAATTCGACTTCAAGATTCTTCTTGCAGTCCTAAATAAGCCTAGATGATCCAGTTAGAAACAAGTTAGCTACGTATAGTAACAAAATAAGTGGCTCATTCTCTACCAGTAAATAGTAGAGATTGGGATCAACATCACTCTTAACAAATCCCAACTGCTGCAAGTAACTATCAATTCGACCATACAATGCTCTAGGTGCATGCTTGAGCCCATACAGGGCTTTCTTTAACCTGCAAACATGAGACTTCTTCTCATGAGTTTCGAAGCCTTTGGGTTGTTCTATATACACCTCTTCTTCTATCACCCCATTCAAGAATGCTGCCTTAACGTTTATCTGGTGAATCTCCCACCCATTTGAGCCGCTAGAGATATAACAGATCTGATAGAGATGTAATGAGCAACTAGGGTGAAGGTCTCTTCATAGTCTATCCCTTCTTTCTGAGCATACCCCTTTGCCACAAACCTTGCCTTGTACTTCTCTATGTTGTCGTCTACAGCATACTTCATCTTGTAGATACATTGTGAGCCTACAGCTGATATATTTTCTAGTCTAGGTACTACTTCCCGGATATCATTCATCATGATGGAGTTATACTCTTCCACCATGGCATCCACCCATACTTAGTGTTGAACAGCTTCTTGAAAGCTAAAGGGTTCTCCAACCTGAGCTACCAATGCCTAGTATCTATCTGGTTGTCTGTGTTGCCTCTTCTCAACTTTAGGAGCTCCAACAAACTCCTTTGCATCCCTTAGTGTTTGTCACACTTCTCTGCTCGTTCTACCACTAGTGGTGGGAGGCTCAACCAATTCTTCCTCCTGACATTGTTGTTCTGTTTGTTGAGAAGCATCTGTATTTCCTCCTTTTGAGGAAATATTGGTACTGGTCACTGTACTTGTCCCAGGTCTATGCTCTCCTGCCTGCCCTTCTTGCTGCCCCTGCTACTCTTGGACTAACAGAACATCTAATGACTGATCTTCTGCAGGCATTTCATGAGATCTCCTGAAAGCTCTCTCTTCCATGAATTTTGCATCTTGTCTTACTACAATATTTCTGTTGCCTGGAATGTAAATTCTATATGCCTTTGAGGTCTCGTTGTATCCTACAGGATACCTCTTCTCTACAATTTGATCCAGGTTTTTGCGCTTCTCGTTTGGAATGTGGTAATAAGCCACACTTCCAAATATCCTGAGATGACTGACTTCCGACTTCTTCCCTGTGAATACTCCTTCGGGTGTTCTCTTCCCCAATGCTTTATGAGGAGTTCTACTCTGAATATACAGTGTCATGTTGCAAGCTTCTGCCCATAGATACTTAGGTAGATCCTGATCATACAACATGGCCTTGGCTACCCCAACGACAGTTCGGTTCTTCCATTCTTCCACTCCATTCTGCTCCGGATTATATGGAGTTGTCCACTCTCTTTTGATGCCCTCCTTTGCACAGAAATCTATGAAGTCCTTGTCTGTATATTCTCCACTGTTATCTGAACGCAATACCTTTATCTTTTTCCATCTCATATTTTCAGCAAGAGCCTTGAACTCTCGGAATCGATCAAAGACCTCATCCTTGGTCTTTAAGAAATAAATCCAGGTTTTTCTAGAATGATCATTGATAAAAGTGACTAAGTATTCTCCACCACTAAGAGCCCTTGTGGACATAGGATTGCAGATATCTGAGTGTATTGATCCTAATACAACCTTTGCTCTATTGTTACTTCTAGGAAAAGTTTCTTTAGCGTACTTTCTTAGTACACATCCTCTGCATAAGTCATCATGTTCATTGTTTAGGACTGGTACCCCTGTAACAGTCTCTCTGAGCGTCCTAAGTGCTCCATTCGCCTATGCCATAATTCATTTTGCTCCTTCTCACCATTATAGTTGTTACCTATCAGTGCCATTGGCGATTCAAGTTGCAACCTATACAACTTGTTGCTTCGAACCCCAATATGCTTTTTCCTCTTCTAGCCTAGATGCTTAATGTATACTTTCTTTTCGATGAAGTATACATCATATCCTCTATCCTGTAACTGAGACACTGAAATTAGATTTATCCCCAATCCTGGCACATGCAGAACATTGGTGGCTCGAATGTCGGTCCCTGCTTCTCTCTAAAAAGCTATGGTGCCTCTCCCTATGGGAGTACACTTCGTTCTGTTTCCCATAGTTATTTGGAAGTCCATTTGTTCTTCTTGATACCTTGAGAAATGTTCTCGTACTCCAGCCATATGAGTTGAAGCCCCGCTATCAATGTACCAAACATCCACTAACGCTGAATTATTTTTAGACAATTGTTCCCGGAAAAACCTAATGCGGGAAAACCGATGCAGTAGATGAGGGTTTTATTATTCCTCAACAAAAATCAACATGTACAAAATTTCACCCAGCAGTATAGAACTGAGAAATATTTACAAATGTTCTTGAACAAGTGCGAGACGTTCCTCGTGCCTCTGTGTCTCTTTCGCTTGCCCAGCGTCAATTTCTCTTGCCTCTAGACTGGTCTGCACAGTGCCTACGTCACTCAAGCTAGTGCTGCCTCTCCTAGCGTCAATCTGCTTGACGTTGTTCCTTTTGTTGCTCTATGTCTTCGTCCCTGTCTCCATGACTGATGTTGAACCCTCTATGTCTCTCCTCCACCTGCAACTCTCGCTCTTAATTGATTTCTCTTGTCAAACTTCGACCAGTGAGAAAATCGATTTCTCTTGGGCAACTGAGTATCTGCCTGGTGTATCTTCCAAATGACCCTCAAGTCCCTTCTTATATCTTCCTGTTGGACAACCAACAACATAGATTAAAACATAATCAAAGGCTCAGATCGTTTTGACTTGATCCATGGCTTTTTCTAAAAGTTTCACCCTTGATTGGATTAATACCCATCAATATTTTAATTTTCCTAAGTTTAGACTTAGGAACCCCATTAAAAATATTAATTATTTGAATAAAATCACTTTTGGGTGGAATTTCCCAAAACGATTTATGGGTTCTTTGGAATACCTATGCCCAACCCTCCCTGCAAAATTTGAGGCTTAGAGCACATTCGATGCTACCCCAAATCAACATCAGGTTATGCAGATATGCAAAAGCACGTTAGGGTGTTGCTTCAACGTTGGATCAAGGGTTGTATCTTGGTGCACCAGGAAGTAGAAGTCTATGGCAATGAGCTTTACAAAAGCAGAGTACATGGCAGCTAGCATGGCCACATTCGAAGCTATTTTGCTTTGGAAGTTGCTAGTGAGTTTGTTTAGTCGAAAGATGGAGGCGACAAGTATCTACTGTGCTAATCAGAGTTGGATAAATCTCTCTAAAAATCTAGTGCTCCATGATAGGTCGAAACATATTGACATATGATACCACTTTATCAGAGATGATGCGCAGTGTGGTGCAGTCTAGTTATAGCATATTCCCAAAGAGCAACAGGTGGCAGATATAATCACGAAAGCTCTAGGTAGAGCTAAGTTTGTTTATTTTAGAGAACAAATGGGTGTAGTGGAGAACATCTTCCAGTAGTAGTGACAATATTTTAGTTCTTAGTTACAGTAGTTGCAGCAGCAACAACAACATGAGATCAAATGCAGCAAAGGAAGTGTTGGCAGCAGTGTAGGGAGGTGCAGTGCAGTGCTAGCAGCAACACAGATGTAGAATGGTTCAGCTAATAGGGTTAGCAGGTGAATCAGAGTATGAGCAGTAGCTTGGTGGAGAGAGACAATATGTTGTAGATGTCAGACACCAGCAGCATGGTTTGGCTACAGAAGAGAGATGATGAGGAGAGAATACCTTCCTCGCTAAGAGGGAGTGTTAGTTTTTTATAGATTTGGTAGCATCGGACAAGTGTTATACTCTCAATTTGTGTCTAAGAGGCTAAGGAACACGAGATCTTCTTGTGAAATGCCTTAATTAAATTAATTGGTCATCATTTAAATATTTCTTAAGTCTAATTTAGGAAAAGTAGTTAATTAAAGTGAATTAATTAAGGAGATCAACTTATCACCTAGAGACTTCCAGAAAATTACTTGATCAAGTCTAAGATGACCTTAGCCATCGATAAAGATCTAATCGTGGCCACTGAAGCTTTAGCGTGAGACTATAAGAGAAATTTGATAGAATGGAGATGGACACAAGAGGGAGAGCAAGTTACCTTGGTAGATCGAGCTACCCAATTGTAGTGATTCAGCAAGGGAGAAAGTTCGAGCCAGAGAGATACCATCGAAGAGAGGGAGCAGTAGATAATTCAGGAAGAGGATTTTGAAGAGTTTCCCAACAAGTTTCCAATGCCAGAGAGGTAGGAAAAGGGAGGCCAAAATTATTCTCATAGAGGTCGTGCAGCCAGTGCGAGCAACCAGAAACCCCATGTGAGAATTTCTGAATCTACACACCAGAAATCCTACTGCAATCACTCGTTTATCATCTCCTACTTGTTCTTTACATTCAACAAGTTATTTAATTACTTAAACAACGATGAAAAACACTATTGCAACTTACACATACATACAGATCATGAACTGAAATAAACTGAGACAATCACATAAGGGACACCATTATTTTTGGACAAACGTCCCCGGAAAAACCCAATGTGGGAAAACCGTTGCAACATATAGAGGGTTTGTATTATTAAGCAGATTTTTGAATACAACTAGGGTGCCAAATCCGGCTCACCCAACAGAGAATAAACCTAGTAGAAGTACCGGAGACAGATATTTTGACAATTCCAGCAACTGGATGATCAAACCCCACAGATGACAATTGATGTTCCTAGTGTTGGGTAGCAATCACTGCTCCAAGCTCTAAGCTGGAACTGCATCACCTCCTCTAGGAGCTGCGTCACCCTCCCAGTGAGTCTCCCTTTCTCAGAAGTCGATTTGTTGAACTATTGCTCTCTCTACCCCACAGAAAACCCCAGCGCTACCTCTAAGGGACTGCGTTAGCCCCTCTAGCTTCTGCGTCACCCTTTCTAGAGCTGCGTTGTCTCTCTTGTTGTTGCTCTGCCTCTCTGTTATGTATCCTCGGCCTTGGACTCAGGTCCCTCTACCAAACTACCCCTCCCACTGCAACTCAAATCACTTAGCTCGACTTTCTCAGCAAACCACGCCCCAGAAAAATCGAACTCTTTGATCTCTTGAGTGTATCTCCAACCAACTCTCAAGCCTCCTCTTATACTTTTCATGTTCATGAATCAACGGCCAAGATTAAGTCTCTAATCAATGGCTAAGATTAAAATAGACTTGATCCTCGTCACGTAGAAGTTTCTCACCCATATTCTTATTAATACCAATGTTGCAGTTATCGTTATCGAGATATTATTGGCAAGAGAAAAAATCGGGAAAAAATTGTAAAATACAAAATATTCATTTTTTCCAATTTTTTAATATATAAAGCATCTACAACATAAAATGAATACATTGACACATAAATATGATAAAAGAACTAATATATAAGATGTGTAATATCATTTCTAATGCTACATCACACATAACAGTGAATCATGTCCTGAATAGTAAGTCATGACTCCTGAGTCCCAACTCAGCGTCAAAATATCAACAAAAATATAATAATGTATCTCATATCATGAGTCATAATGTCATATACAATGAAATGAACCAAATAACTAAAGTCTAACACTACTGATTTCCTCTGCCCCTCTTGCGAGAAAATGCAATAGCTTTCCCTTTCCCTCTAGATGTAGATGCCGGTGGAGTTGGCAGTGGACTCTGCTGTGCTCCAGAAGCTGAAGAACTAGGAGGTACAGGAGGTAGACCACGTCCTCTACTGGTGACAGGGGTAGCCTGGGTAGGTTGTGTCACCTCCTCCTCCTATTGCTTTCCCAAAAAGTCATGATTTTTACGAAAAAATCGTGGTTTTTTTCAAGTTATCGCGATTTTTTGCGAAAACAATTAACGTAAAAATCGGGTGATAATATCGCCAAACTCAAAAAATAGCGATTTTATAATATTATCATGATTTTTGCAACACTGATTAATACCCATTAATATTTTTATTTTCCTAAGCTTAGACTTAGGAACCCATTAAAAATATTAATTATTTTAAAAACTCCTCATCCGAGTGGAATTTCTCCAAATGATTTCTGGGTCTTGGAGATCTCATGTATCCTAGCCCCTCCACAAAATTTTGGAGCTAGAGCACATCCGATGCTACCCAAAATCAACATTCCCTCTTAGTGAGGAATGTGCTCTAGTAATACTTCCCAACAGAAGTACTACACTGGTCCACTGCATCAGTCCTTTGTGCTGTTGATGCTTGGCCTACTGCACTGCTGCATCCTGTACTGCTACCCATGACTCTGCCACTGTCACTGCTACATCTGTATTGCAGCTCCCTCTCAAAACAATGCCTCATGCTGCCCATAGCAATGCACTGCTAACTGTTTCACTGCAACTCAGTTACTAAGATGTAAGTAACTGAAACTTCACCCAAAAACTTACATGTTGGTCAGTATGGATGCCTCGTGATGTTGAAGCTACCTCTGCTGCTAATTTGTGCTGACCCTCTACTGCTACTGCGTTGCTACAAACTACTTTGTGCCTCTCGCGCTGCTACAACATCTACTGCGCTGCCTCAGACTTTGGCACTCTAGTTCTGCCACTGTCGCTCCATCGCACCTCACTCCAACTGACTCTGCCACTGTCACTACTACATCTGTATTGCAGCTCCTCAAAATGCTACCTCATGCTACCCATAAAAATGCCACTGCTAACTGTTGCACTACAACTTAGTTACTAAGACGCAAGTCACTGAAACTTCACCCAAAAACTTACATGTTGGTCAGTATGGATGCCTTGTGATGCTGAAGCTACCTCTGCTGCTAATTTGTGTTGACCCTCTACTGCTATTGCGTTGTTGCAAACTACTTTGTACCTCTCGCACTGCTACAACATCTACTGTGCTGCCTCAAACTTTCGCACTCTAGTTCTGCCACTGTCGCTCCATCGCACCTCGCTCCAACTGACACTCATCATTTTGCTACTGTCGTTAAGGGCAACTGTAGCCATATGTGATCCAAGAGTTTGGGCACCTCAAGGATCCTACCCGTTTTCGCAGTCCTTTCGAACTACAACTCTAGACCACCCCACCTCCCTCCTGGAGATGTGGTTGCCATCTCTGCCAAAAATGAATGTCGAACTAGTTCTCTTCTCCCTCTTTCGCTGCTGCCTTAGCAAAACTCAGATCTGGATTTCTTTGGCGATAGAAATCCTCTAAGGAACAAGCTCCTCTAGACTCCCTCTGAGTCATGATTTCCTTCACAGAAATCCTCCCGCCAAGTGTCGAATCACTCCTCTCCAATCCTCATTTGTTGTTGCTTAGCAACCTGGATCTAGATTTATTTGGCCAAAAATCTGCTAAGGCAATGACTCCCTATATCTTGTTTACTTCTCTGTCAGACACTGTTCTGCACCAGCAGCAATAATGTCCCACTAGCACCTCAAATCTGATCTACACTGCTCCCTCTGCCCCGACAACTAAAGAATCTGAGCTCCTCAGGCTCTATGCAGTCACTGTGTGAGCTAGATCAACGCCTCCCATCCATTGTGTCACTCCTTCCTGGCTCGGAATGTTGATGCAGGCACTGCGTGAGCCTTTGTGTCACCTCTTCTGCACTGTGTCACTCTCCTTCTGCGTCTCTGGCTCTGGAACAATGTTGTAACTCAGGACAGCTGCCTCTCTGTAGCAGATTTGCTGGATATCCCGGCTAATGGATTCAGTATCATATGATGTGCAATCCTCTGATACCATGTGAGAATTTCTGAATCTACAAATCAAAAATCCTACTGCAATCACTTGTTTATCATCTCCTACTTGTTCTTTACATTCAACAAGTTATTTAATTACTTAAAGAACGATGAAAAACACTATTGCAGCCTACACACACATACAGATCATGAACTGAAATAAATTGAAACAATCACACAAGGGACATTGTTATTTTTGGACAAAGGTCTCCAGAAAAACCCAATGTGGGAAAACCGGTGCAGAATATAGAGGGTTTGTATTATTAAGTAGATTTTTGAATACAAGTAGGCTGCCAAATCTGGCTCACCCAACAGAGAATAAACCTCGCAGAAGTACCTCTATCCGGAGACAAATATTTTGACAATTCCAGCAACTAGACGATCAAACCCCACAGATGACAATTGTTGTTCCTAGTGTTCAACAGCGATCGCTGCTCCAAGCTCTGCGCTGGAACTGCATCACCTCCTCTAGGGGCTGCGTCACCCTCCCAGTGAGCCTCCCTTGCTCAGAAGTCAATTTGTTGAACTGTTGCTCTCTATGCCCCATAGAAAACCCCAATGCTTCCTATAAGGGACCGCGTCAACCCCTCTAGCATTTGTGTCACCCTTTCTAGATTTGCGTTGTCTCTCTTGCTGCTACTCAACCTCTCTGGTATGTATCCTTGGCCTTGGACTCAGGTCCCTCTACCGAATTGCCCCTCACTACAACTCATATCACTTAGCTTGAATTTCTCAGCAAACCACGCCCCAGAAAAATCAAACTCTTTGATCTCTTGAGTGTTATCTCCAACTAACCCTCAAGCCTCCTCTTATACTTTTCCTGTTGATGAATCAATAGCCGAAATTAAGCCCCTAATCAACGGCTAAGATTAAAACATACTTGTTCCTCGTCACTTAGAAGTTTCTCACCCATATTCTTATTAATACCCATTAATATTTATATTTTCCTGAGTTTAGACTTAGGAACCCATTAAAAGTATTAATTATTTTAATAACTCCTCATCCGGGTGGAATTTCTCCAAACGATTGATGGGTCTTCGAGATCTCATGTATTCTAGCCCCTCCACAAAATTTCGGAGCTAGAGCACATCCAATGCTGCCCAAAATCACACCCCAGTGCGAGTGTTGGGAGAGAGGTTGTTTCAGTTGCCAAAGGCTGGAAACATTATCCGGGTGGCAAAGCAAACTTTTCCAGAGGAAGAGGGAGGCAAATGCCTCATCTGGAGCCAGCTAACAGGTAGTGTGAATTGTTCCAGACCAGTGGTGCACATTTCTAGTGAGGAGTGCGAGCATGCTAATGGGACTTACTATGGGAGGCCCAATTGATTTGCAAAGGGAGAAAATTTCTCCCAGATATTTTTCTAGTGTATTTACCAAAGGATTGCTAGTTTGGCATCCAAATTATTGTACTCCCAGTATTTGCTGCATAATAACAAAATAAACCCTCGTCTGCAGCATCGATTTTCCCTTCAAGGTTTTTCTAGGGACCTTTTAGTCCAAAAATTTTTGCGTCGATTTCTATATGTGTGCATATATTTCTCAATTCCTGATTTTATTTTCCACAACATATTTTATGGCGAAGATTGCAATTGTGAATTATTCATTAATTGTCGTAAACAATTAAATTGATAACAGTTAGGAGAATAATATCTGGTAATTTCAATCAAGGAATTTTCACATTATTCACTAACACCTATGAATTGAAGTGTGGACTAAGAAAATGTTACTTCCCCTTAAGGGCTAGAAACACCTAATAAGGTTGTCCTTTATGTTGGTTTGAGGTAGCATCGGAAGTGCTCTAGGCCTCAAATTTTGCAGGGAGGCTTGGACACATGTATTCCAAAGAACACAAAAAGCGTTTTGGGAAATTCCACCCAGAGACTATTTTATTAAAATAATTAATATTTTTTAATGGGACCCTAAGTCTAAACTTAGGAAATTAAAAATATTAATGGGTATTAGTCTAATTGTGGGTGTAACTTCTAGAAGACAAAGTTCAAGGCAAAACGATCTGAGCCTTTGATTAGGAGTTAATCTAGGTCATTGGTTGTCCAAAAAAAAGATATAAGAAGGGGCTTGAGGATCATTTGGAAAATACAGCGAGAGATCAAGAGATCGAATTTATGAAGTGAGAAGTTCTCAGGAGGAAGTTCTGATCAAGGATATTTCTCGCAATTGAGGGGCAGGGATAGCATCCGGAGAGAGATTTTTCTCAACCGGAGAATCATGAGTAGAGAGAGGCAGAGAGTGATCCAGTAGCCCAGACGCAGAGGCTGACGCAGGGCCATGAAGGGCCACACAAAGGCAGTGCAGAGGGTGAGAGAGAGTCCGAGATTTCATTGGGGATAGTCAGTTTCAGAAGCCAGAAGCTGGGGTGTGAGACCGAGAGGCTGAGAGCAGAGACTCTGGGCAACAAAACAATCATCAGACTGCATGACGCAGAGCCTAGAGAGGTTGACACAGGGAATGCGTGAGGATTGCGCAGAGGTAGCATAGGGCCTACTAGAGGCACCTCATCCAGTATCTGCATCAGCCGGGATTTTTCTCAGTGATTGTGTGAGGTAATCTCACAAATCTTTTTGCTAGTAGTTCTCTCTGTAACTGAATAACCCGAGAGATATTCAGAGATGTATTAAGAATTTGCTACTACTTAATAATAATGAACCCTAAGTATTGTTGCACCAGTTTTCTCGCATTGGGTTTTTCCAGGGACATTTGTCCAAAAATAACAATGTCTATTGTATTGTATTTTCTTTCTTGCTCAGTCTCTTATTTCCACACATAATTAATTAAGTCAAGGCTACAGTGTATATATTACGATATTTGTCGTAGGAAGTAATTTGTTTAAAGGAATTTAACAAATAGGAGTAATATTATCAACTGTTGTAGTAGGGGTTCATGTTGAGGAATTTTCACACTTTAGCCACTCCTACCTAGGGAGGAAACACCATTGCAAGCTCAGGCCCTAATTTTGGAAGGGAAACTTTATTTGAAGTATTAAATGGCCCATTACATTCAAGCTTGGCTCACTTAGATGCAATAATGATTATTGTCCATGATGATTGGTTGCTTTCACTAGACTTTATGTTGTGATTGTCAAGTGGATCAATAGCCCATGTCCTGAGCACCTTACCCACAAGTACCTAGGCAATTACAGAAGTATATTGTCACCCACTTGTGAGTACCTAGGCAATTAGAGAAGTATATTGTCACCCACAAGTGAATTGTTGAGAGCCTTGAGTCCCCCAGCAATAGTTGTACATCACACATGTCCCTAGGCACCTCCTACACCCAGGACATTTCGCCACTTTGCACTACATTTGATGATTCTTCAGGATGATACACCTAGACCCAACATGCCCTCAGGGCGACCTTAGCACCATATGAGGGATGACAACTAATTCAGGGCCTAGATGAGGACGGTTTCACCTTCAAAGACTTGGGAGGGCTAGTAGCACCAAGAATGCCCTCATTGGAGCAGAGATGAACACTTTTTCACAGTTGGAGGCGCTGGAGACCCCTTTATAGTGCTCCAGCTAGATTTTGGGGACCATAGAGAACCATTGTTGGAAATTTGAGGTGTTAGCACTTGAGATTTCACCTAGGCTGAGATAGACAAACCTCAAAGCTACATCAAACCATTTCACCTCGTAGCTAGCCCTACAAGGTATGAGAAGGCTCTCTCGGGTCAAACTCGATGGATTTTGTCAATAGGATGAGTTGACCAATTAGGAACAAGGATTTTAGGCTAGTAAACTGATATGGGGGATTGGTTTAGAGTTTTTGGATTTTTTGGTGGCAAATTGGAGGGAGTGCAATTCAGGGTGCGGGGTTTGAGCTCAGTTTTTGCAGGTGATTCCTTGGGGCAAGGTAGGAATCTATGCTGATGCCTTTAGTCTGAAATAGATGATCAAAGAAGAAAGAAGGAAAGCTAAAGAGGGCAAAAATGAATTTGAATCCTCTCTAGACAGTGGAAAACATAAAATTTAAA
>APFE031247221.1:825-16082 GCA_000404065.3 Pinus taeda | reverse complement strand
TCTGAACAGAAACAGGTTCAGAATGATGACTCCATTGCTGTAGTTCTTCTTGCTGTAGCTGAGTTTCAAGCTGCAAAATATCAATTTTCTCTTGTGCATTTTGTAGGCAGACTTGAATGTCTCTGAGAGAAACTTTGCTGACTTTTAATGTATCATGATCAATAGAATGCATCAAAGTTTTCAAGAATTCTAATACTTCGGTAATTTTAACCATATTCTCCATTGTCAAAATTACACCTTTTAAAAACTGGTCATAACTATGAACAAATGAATAAGCAGCATCCACTCACAATACTTATGTCAATAATCTTTTCTTTATCGCTGGAAATTTAGACCAAGAGAAAAGTCAAAGATTAAAATCTTGTGAAAATCCCTTAGTTGCAGCAACCGGGGTATCGCGGACGAAGGCAGAGATTCCAAAGAAGGACGACGCACATCTGAAGAGAGCCTCTCTCAATGTCGGATCGCGAAGTCGCACTGTTCTGCCTGTTCAGCAATCTAGAAGACGTGTTCCTCTTTCCAATTTGACAAATCAGGCCTCCGCCCAATTTAAGCATGGTATTCCCTACAGCCAAGGATTTGTTAACCAACCAAAATCTTCAAAGGCTAGGGCTAGAGTGGCACCCAATGGTACAAGAGACTTGGAAATTGAAAAGGGCACTACAAAATCGTCTATTCCAGACAACAATACTTTATCTCTAGCAGAAAAGATTTCAACTACAACTTCAGTTAGTACAACTTCAATTACTACAGAAGCTCTAGTCACAGACAGTAGCACTTCAGATATTGCTTCCTTGGAGAAGAAAACCTTGCAGAACCTGTACATCTCAAAGCATCATTCGAAGCCATTGTAAGTCCACCTCTTTGAATAAAGGATTCCAGTCGTAGCAGGGGTGCAAGGATCTGAGATTGTTGAAATTAACGCAGATAACAGAGATCCTCATATTTGCGTATTATGACCATTTTCACAAAATTGAGAAGAAGAGAATGCCATCAACGGACTACATGGATGTAGTTCAGCAAGAAATAAGTACTAGCATGCGGGGAATATTGATAGACTGACTTGTTCAGGTTGCAGAGAAATACAAACTTGTTCCAAAGACCCTATTTTTTACTGTGTCCTATATAGACATATATCTTTCTCATAATGTTACAATCAGACAAAGACGCTGGGCTCAAATGAACGACGCCTTATAATTTCTCGAATGAAAGATACCTTATAATCTCTCGAATGTAATTTCGGTCTAATTCCAGGTTCTCATTTTCGAGATGGCTTCGAAGAGTTTCACTGTCTATCTGATCAAACAGTTCATTGACCGCATCTTCGTGGAGGTCTAGTGCATCTAAATTATACAGTAGCCTGAGCAATGTCTGCGATCGCACCTCAATAGTGATGATAACATTCACGAGTTGAGTTTCAGACCCGACTCGTCTATTTGCAGTGAAATCCGCCGGATCCTTTCTCTGCCTGGGCTAATCATAAACAACTACAATGGCGTTGCTTACAAGCAAAATCTGCTTTGGAATTACAGACATGGATTTACCTCCACGATCCATGAATTTATCGTTTTGGAGAACTCATTAAACATTATTTCATACTTCCAACTTTCTGCTATTTTATTCCACGAGACAAGACTTGAATATATAAATACTTTGACCCTTTTTGAAACACCTGCTAATATAATCTATGAATCCCATATGCACAATTTCATATTTATCCTACTTTGATTTCATTAGCCTATTTTATTTGACTAACAGATCCTCAGATAAGCTGAATATGTTTACTGTTCTTTTTTTTTGAGCTTCGGAAGCCCCGATGTGATCTTCTCCATTTCACCACTACTAGAAACAAACAACTTGCACCTACTGTCACAAGTTCAAACCTGACATGGAGTCATTGAATTCCAAAAATAGAAAATCTCTCAAACTACTCTAATGGATAAATACCTCACCACCGAATCCAAATCTTCAGTTTTTCATGATTAAATACATCTATCTCGTCTGAATTTCAACAATCACCTCACAAATCCAAAACAGAACAGTAAACATTCACAAAAGAGATAATTTATATGAATATTTAGCAGAAATTTCAAATGCACGTTGTACGCTTAGGGGAGAGCTTAAAAGAGGCATAATCGAGGTGCATATCTGCCCTCATCTCCTCTCGTATCAGAGCTCTTGTGGGCCCAAAACCCTGGATGAATAAAACGGCTGTATGCAGGCGTCGAAGAATGGAATCAGTGGAACTGGAGATCGGCAAGATACCTAACGCTGAACGGTGTTATCTGACAGGGCAAAGCAGCGCATGCAAAGGAGCAGCATACTAAAAATACAATTCTGAGGGGCGCCAAGGTTTCCAGGCAAATTTCAGAGCATTAGAGTAGGTGCACAATGAAGAGTAAAACGCTCAAGTTCTTACATGCAGTAGAAAGAGCAGAAAAGTCAATGCGCAGATATTCGACCAATCACTCTTCAAGGGGAATTCCTTTTAGCGCAGAATTCTAGGGGATTAAACTGAGGAAACACTTCTGACATGGAGCAGAAATGTCAGGACTAACATGCAGAAAGGCCACAAAACAAAACAAGTGGCTAAAATATGAGCAAGGCCAGCAATCGCCTGCTCTGATACCATGTTAAACAGACATGGTGAGGGAGAACAATTAGGAAAGATAAAGCATGTGATGCGATTTTATTAACAATTTGATATACATTTATAGTACATTTGGTGACCGTTGGGATTCACATCCCAAGGTCTCTTGGACTGCTTTGTCCATTCGGCTTCCACGCTAACCCTTTAGGAATAGGTGTCCAAATAGAGGAGAGGATCATATAAATAGAGGAGAGGATCATTGTTATTCATCATCATCTCTTAGACTATTTCAGCCCTCCATAGAGAGATTTCAGCCTTCTCATTTCTTCGTGAAGATGTGATCTATCGATTATTCTTATTCATTGGAGCTACTTTCTTGACTCTGGAGAAATTTTCTTGGATTAATAAAGGATTGCTCATGCATATTGTCTTGTAAGTGAGCTTATTTATTAAAAATTGCAGATTTTTATGTCTAATGTATGAAATAAATTTATGATCTAGGGTTTTTCTATTGTGCCCTAATTTGTTGAAAATCAATGACATTGAAACTAGGTCTCATTATTGTGTGCATTACTCATGTATGATATGTGAATGGAAATCCCCTTGGTGTATGTTGATTATAGTTCTCCCAAGTGATCTTGATCCCTCACAAAGACAATAGTTACGATTTGTGCTAGGGCATCAAACATTCTTACTTCTTTGCAAGTTATAGCTTATCTTAAGAATCCATATACTCCATCCACCCAAGGACGAGGCACTAGCCTTGTCAAGTTGGTGATTACTCGCCCTTTATCCATGAATTGAAATCATTTTTCTCTCTCTTCTCGATTTTGTTCTTCTTAAGACCAAGCAGCCCAACTAGGGCTTAGTGCAAATTGGCTAGGAAGAATTTTTCATCTTGGAAGGTCTCAACATCAAGGGTTGTAGTGGTTGCCTCAAAATCATTCCCCTTGGTGGCCATTCCTCTCATTTTCATCCATAATTTCTCTTGCCCTAGTTATTTTCCCTAGGATAAAACCCTAGTTTGGTTAAAGCTACATCTTGAGGGCTTGTAGAAGGTGCCATGTGCCTTTACCTTGCTAATAATTATTATTGGAAACCTTTTCTCTATGCCTTGACCTTGGCACATTCCCTTTTCGAAGCTATTATTCAAACCCTAGGTCTCGCGTGCCCTGTTTTTGACTTTTCCAAGGGAAGCACATTGCCCCTTTCCCACTGCTTGAGCCTTGTTCTAAGATGAGTCCTCCTTCAGAAGTCTTCTAGTCACCTTAAACCTTTAACCATAGGTCATCTCTTAGGTGACCTACCTACCAGGACTCCCACCATTGCTGAAAATCCATAAAGAGCAGGGGGTAGTAGCTGTGGGGACAGTGGGCTATTACCTTAATGATGTCACTTGGTCTAGTGATTTCCTTGTAAGGTACCCCTCCATAAACCCTGCTAGATTTTGTAGCAACAGGAACCTCATACATTAAGAGGCATAACACACTAAGTTGATAACATCTCTCTCTTTACATTTCTACTTCAAACTTATGGAACCTGTCTCTTAGGTGGTATTTAAGCTGATTAAAAAAATTGGATGGACATTAAAGAAAAAAAGAATTGCAATTTGAGTAAGACTAAGAAAGCTACTATTACATGCATTTGATCCAAGACAAATGTATTTACAAAAGTTCTTATATTTAAAAGAAAGTAGCAAGAAATTAATAAAAATCCTACCCTTCCAAACCAAGGATAAGTATATAAATGAAACCTAAAAATGCAAAATATATATAAATACTGTATGTATATTTAATTTTGTTTGATGTTTTTGCCAAGATGGATGCATTTCTAGCATAAACATTATGATAGTGTTAAAATGATGCAACAACACACCAATAGCTTTGACAAGGATTGATAAAACTCTCTACAAATTCATAGGGGGCTGAAACAGTAAGAAATATTTTATCAATCTTCCTTCGAAGTCAAAGAGAAGAAATTACAAATGCTGAGAGTCAGCCTGATACAAACATTAAGATACCTTATCACTAATTCGCATGCTCATTGTGGGAATGTCCTCAATAAATATGGTATGATAATTCTGAGCTATTGCGATGTAATCTGCTGCCCCCACCTACAAAATTTGACATGCAAAGAAGATAGTATACTGTTAGAAAATATCAGTTACATGATATAATATACGAATACTGAACTTTTGAAATAATTTAGCATGTTCAAATTCAATTTCAACATCCAAAAAACTAGGAACTGCAGAAAAGTGACATACTATCAACCAGGTCCTCCTTAATATATATCCATCAAAATATAGATTGGGAGGCCTGCTAACAACACACTGCAGAATCCACCTGTCACAAATTACCTCTTAAAACATCTTCAAAACCAATAAGCATGTCTCATCTGTACTCGAATCATTTTGTTCAGAATTACATTATTCTATATATAAGGATTCACTGTTGTCGAAATTCCTTAATTATTCATTTTCAACCATTGCCAATTTTTATAATTTTCTTTTTAACTCTCTTTCATTCTGAGAGTAACAGAATTTTTTTATTATTTTTTCTATCGCATCCTCCCTTCTTCCATTTCTTTGTAGCATGTAATATCTCTAATTCCTTGCCATAGTGCTTAATGTATTAAGCAATGTTCTTACATAAGTGGAACATTATATCTACACATGTTTCTTTTGATTACCATCTGTAACTCTGCAATCTTTAGATACAAGCCCTAATCTACAAGGTGCATTCTAAGATGGAACAACTAGAATGGCCACTATTGTCACCTGCGTAACCTATCCTCTTCACTTTGGGACAGCTCTCCTCCGACTCATGGGTACCTCCAAAATGCTTAATGATAAAAGCCCTAATGCACAAGGTGCAACTAGAGATGGAACTACTATGATTGTCACCATTGACACCTACGTAACCTATCCTCTTCACTTTAGGATGGCTCTCCAACTCAATGGGGCTATCCCTAATAGGATTACTACAGCTAAGCAATGAGACAAGGTGACATGAGAGTAGCTTTAGTAAAACAATGTATTTTTTTGTTTTTCAAAAGAGTTTAAAGCAATCTAGCATGACTTGACAAGTACTTGTCGAGTGGGCCGAGTATGCTCAAGTCTGCTACAAAACGATTGACTCAGCCATACTCAACACTCGCTAGACTCTATGAAACTTGTAGGCACTCAACTAGTACTCGGCCCTATCCCCAAAACCAAATTTTTCCTTCCCCCCTTTTTTTTCTTGTTAAATATGGTCTCTTATATGCTTGCTCACACTCACTTCACTTGGAATCGAGCTCCCCTCCAGCATCCAGCCTTCACAATCCAACAGCAAGCCTTTTGGTAAGCATCAATCACTTAGTATTTTGTTTCATTTTGAAACTTTTTTAAATTGATTTTAAAATTTGTTAATGGAGGCCCTTGCATAAGTTTGTTGCATGCTTCTGCAGCCTTGAGACAAGCCTGTGGGGACCTATAACAGCCACAGTGTGGCTGCAATGCTTGTTGCAGGCAATATTTTAAAACTCCAACTCCAGTTTGGAAACGGACGAGGGTTGGCTCCAACTCGGTATCGACTCAGCCAGTTTGATTTCAATGACTCAGTCATTGTAAAAAAGACATTAAATATTTGTTTTTTTATAAAAAACATAATTTTAAAGATTTTCATTCATGTTTCCAAACACAAAGCTTTAGAATATAGAGAGAAGACAACATATGATCAAAGTAGGCTCAAGAATATATCCATTATATCAAAATGGCACCCAGTGCACTGTCCAATACAAAGTTCATACTTAGCCACCAATGGCAGGATTATTTTATGCCTCAGCCTACGGACAATCATTAGACTACAACAACAATAATACCAATTCTCTGCGCCTAATGAAGTCTCAAAACCCTTGATTCAATTCTGGTAAAACTCTAGAACAATCAGAGGTAAATATGTATTTATTAGTCCATTGCCAGAACGTTTGCCTTTTAAAAACATTGTATGGCTCAATGCATTGTTTCAGTTTTCTAATTCATGCCACTAGGATAACCATACTTCGGCCTTGTAATTTTCAAAACTTTCTCATAGTTATAGATTACTTTAGGGCTATAAATATGCAATAAACAACAACCCAACCATTGATATGTAGGAGGCGGAACAACTTTTGACAAATGTGCTTCAAGATATTTGTCAAAGAGCTGAGTTGGCCGAGTTGTTACCGAGTCGGCGGAGTCATTACCGAGTCAGCCGAGTTGTTACCGAGTCGATCGAGTCAATGTCTGGCTCGATAACAACCCGGCCAGTCATTCCGTTTTGGCCACTGAGCCGACTCGGCTAGGCATTGGCTCGGTCTGACTCGGCTAAGTCGAAGTCGGCTCGACCGTTTTGCCATTTTTTAAAACAAAGGTTGCAAGCTTCTATGCCACTAAGACAAGCTTGTGGGGAACTATAATAGCCACAGTGTGGTTGTTGCAACCACACTGTGGCTATTATAAGCCCTCATGGGCTTCTCTTAGGGCCACAGAGGCCTAAACAAGCACCCTTTGCAAGCAGAAGGCATGTTGCAGGGCTCTATTGCCCTAAGACAAGCCCACAGAGGCCTATAACAACCACACCCCTGCAGAAGCTTGTTGCAGGCTTCTGCGGCCTTGAGACAAGCCTGTGGGGTCCTGTAACAGCCACAGTGTGGCTACAATGCTTGTTGCAGGCTTCTATGGTCCTGAAATAGGCCCAACGAAGCCTGTACTAGGCCTCTACGACCTTGAGAAAAGCCTACGGGGAACTATAATAGCCACAGAGTGGTTGTTGCAGCCACATTGTGGTTGTTATAAGCCCTTGTGGGCTTCTCTCAGGGCCACAAAGGCTTGCAACAAGCCCCCTCTCCAGGAAGAGGGCATGTTGCAAGGCTCTGTTGCCTTAAGATAGGGTCACAGAGGCCTATAACAACCATTGTGTGGCCGTTGCAACCACACTATAGCTATCACAGGCCTCTGTGGGGCCTTTTTTTGTTGCATTTGCTATTGTAGGTCTCGGAGATTGAAAAATTTACAATTTTTCACTATAATTTTTCTTTGCGAAATCAGATTCTCATCCTCATCCATAAATTCCATGGCTACTGAATCCAAGTCTAGAATGCCTCTTGATGAAGCCTGGGAATATGGTTCCCATGAATTTCTTAGTTCTGATGCGGGAATTAAATGCAATTTTTGTGCCACTACGGACTTCGGGGGCACAAATAGATTGAAATACCACCTAGCTAGAACAGTATGTAAAGATGTGGAAATTTGTGATCATTTCCCTCCAAAAGTCATATCCAAAATGCAAGCTAATTTGGACGCCATTCAAGAACAAGACTCTAAGAGAGAAAGAATGAAGCATGAAACTGCATCAATGGGTGGATCTCAAAGACAGGGTCGGCATATTCCTATAGGTACTAGCTCATCAAATGTAGGAAATGCATCTCATATAAGCTCTCCCCTCTTCCTTCCTCACACTAGTTTGGGATCTCAACCAAGCTTGGAAAGTTTTAATGAAAAAAGAAAGCAGAACCCAGATATAGCAGTGATGAGGTTTTCGTATCACGATATCCTCCCATTTAACTATGAAAAGTCACCTTTCTTTCAGCCCATGGAAGATGCAATTGCATGTGTTGGCCGTGGTTACAAAGCACCTTCTTATAATTCACATAGGGAGAAAGACCTTAAGGAAGAGTTTGAATGTGTCAAGGCACATATGGAGAGCATTAAAGGCTCATGGAAGACCACTGGGTGCACAATTATGTCAGATGGGTGGGTAGATCAAAGTGGTAGAAAAATCACCAACTTTATTGTTGTTTGTATTAAAGTAACCATGTTCCTAAAGTCCATTGATGCATCTTCACATGTAAAGGATGCAAATCGGAATTTTTCAATGTTGTTAGAGGTTGTGGAGGAAGTTGGTGTAAAAGATTTTGTCCAAGTATTCACAAACAATGATGAAAATTATATGGCAATTGCAAGAATGCTAACCAAAAACTATCCTACCATTTTTTGGAGCCGATGTGTTGCCCATTGAATAGACATGATTTTGGAGGATATCGGAAAGTTGTCGTGGGTGCAAGAGGTTGTTGCAAAGTGCAAACAAATAATCGAGTACATCTATAACCATTCTTGGTTGTTGAGTTTTAAGAGAGAATTCACAGAGGGTGAGCTCAATAGACCCACTGTCATAGGGTTTGCAACTAATTTCCTCTCTCCAAAGCCTTTTGAATAAGTACCAAGCTTTGAGATGGATGTTTTGCAGCCAATGTGAAATTTCCTTAATAGTAGTTACTGAAAATTATTCTTCTATCTTATGCATATTATTTGTCTTCAAAAATTACGATAAATAACAAATAAAATCACTATTGCAATTTTCACCAATTATAATAGGAACTGAGAAAAGTAATATACAAAATTTAGACACTAATATTTTGGAAAATATTCTCTGGAAAAACCCCAGTGTGGGGAAAACTAGTACTACAGATGAGGGTTTTATTATTAATAATCATCTTCAGCAATTGAGAATTACATAGGCTGCTTGCCTCTCACTAGCAAAGCTTCGACAATATTTTCCCTTCACATCTACTAGCCAAATCAGTCTGGAAAATCCTATGAAAATCAGTGGGAGACATTTGTCCAAAGTATTTTGGGCAGGGCTACTCTTCCCGGTTGGGAGGAGATGTGGGCAGCTCTTCACCAGGAAAAGATCAGCAAGATGACTAAGGCGAGGAGTAGTGGCAAGGGATGTCAAATAAAGAAAGAGGAGGAGGAGGATGCGACTCTAGCATCTGCGGGACAGCAAGGGGAGAGGAAGGAGGAGGACAACTCCAAGGTAAAGTTCTTCCATTGTGGGGAGCTGGGACATTATGCATCCTAGTGTCCCAGGAAGAAAAACAAGGGAGAGGCTTCCGATTCAAAGGCAGCTCAAGCTAAGGCAGAGAAAGAGGTCGAAACTGATGACCATTGAGCCATGAGTGCTCATGCACCTCTAGAGAAGAGGTGGGGAGACATCGAGTTGTAGTTAAGACGACTACATACTGAGGGGCAGGATCCTTGAGGTGCCTGAACTATTGGACCACATCCGGCTACGGAAGCCCTTAACGATAGTAGCGTGATGACAGGTGTCGAGTGGAGCAAGATGTGATGGAGCAACAAGGCAGTGCTAGAGCGCAGAAGTCTGTAGCATAGCAGCAGAGGTAGCTTCAGCATCATAAGGCTTCCAAACTGACCGGGATGTCAGTATTTGGGAGAAGACAATTACATACTTCTCGGTAACTGAGTTGCAGTGCAGCAGTTAGTAGTGGTAGTGCTAGGCGCAGCATGGACAGCATGTTGAGAGGGAGTTGCAGTACAGATGTGGTAGTGGTAGTGGGAGCGTCATGGGCAGCAGTACAGGAAGCAGCAGTGTAGTGGTTGTGAGGCAGCAAGCCAGGCATTAGCATAGGTACCGATGCAGAAGATCAATGTGATGTTTCTATCGTGAAGCATTACTAGAGCACATTCCTCGCTAAGAGGGAGTGTTGATTTTTGGTAGCATCAGATGTGTTCTAGCCATGAAAATTGGTGGAGAGGCTAAGGGACATGAGATCTCCAAGTCCCAGAAATCATTTGGGGAAATTCCACTCGGATGGAGAGATATTAAAATAATTAATATTTTTAATGAGACCCTAAGTCTAAACTTAGGAAAATTAAAATATTAATGTGTATTAATATAATATGGTGAGAAAGTTCTAAATAACGAGGATCAAGCCAGATCTAATCTTAGCCATTGATTAGGGACTTAATCTCGACCATTGAATCGTCAACAGGAAAAGTATAAGAGGAGGCTTGAGGGTCAGTTGTAGACACACCAAATTGATCAGTCAGTTCAATTTTCTGGAGCAGGGTTTGCTGAGAAAATCGAACCAGTGATATGTTGCAGCGAGGGCAGTTCGGCAAAAGGCCGAGAGTACATAGTAGAGGGCAGAGATAGTGCCAGAGAAACAACACAAAGCCTGGGAAGGCTGATGCAGAGGTAGCTGGGACTGACGCAGAGGCTGAGGAGCTAGCGTGGGTGACACAGAGGGCTAGAAGGCTACTGCAAAGGCAGCAGTAGCTATGCAGAGGCTAGCAGAGCTAACGCTGGAGATTTTCGTGGGGCAGACTAGCACTGAGAGGGTGACGTAGTCCCTGGAGAGTGACACAGAGCAATGGAGAAGCTTGGAGCAGCTTTCGCTGTCCAGCTAAGGAACTGTCGTAGTTGTTGTGGGATCGATCATCCGATGGCTGATCAACCAGAATATTTGTCTCTGAGGAGAGGTACTTTTGCCAAGGGAATTCTCTGAAGGGTGAGCGATTTTGGGCAAACTAGTTGTATTCAAAAACTGCATAATAATAAAACCCTCTATCTGTTGCACTGATTTTCCCGCATTGGATTATTCCGGGGACGATTGTCCAAAAATAACGGTGTCCCTTGTGTGATTGTCTCAGTTATTTCAGTGGTTGATATGTATGTGTTGAGGTTGCATTCGTGTTTATTTCAGTATTTATATTTATAAATAACTTGTTAATGGAAAGAACAAGTAGGAGATAATAAACCAAATAATGCAGTAGGAATTTTTGACGTGTCAGACTTAGAAATTTCAACATTCTTCATGCAAGGAATCTTGATGACCCATCCAATTTATAAATGTCCTTGCAATCATGAAGTCATTTAACCAAACTTGATTATCGAATGAAAAGATACTTACTTGTCATGTGAAGATGAAATCTTCCTCTTGATTGCTTTGATGATGGTTGAAGAATATATATGAGGGCTTCTTCTTGGATGATCTTCTTTCAAATGAGAAAGACTTTTCTTAATAGAAAAAGGCTTTCTCCTTTTGATAGGGATGATTTTTTGCTTCCTTGCAATCATGAAGTCATTTAACCAAACTTGATTATCGAATGAAAAGATACTTACTTGTCATGTGAAGATGAAATCTTCCTCTTGATTGCTTTGATGATGGTTGAAGAATATATATGAGGGCTTCTTCTTGGATGATCTTCTTTCAAATGAGAAAGACTTTTCTTAATAGAAAAAGGCTTTCTCCTTTTGATAGGGATGATTTGTTGCTTCCTTGGATGATCTTCTTCTCGAATAAGTAGGTGATCCTTGCTTGATTATAACCTTGAAGATCACAATACCTTCTTGCCATCAATATGCTCTACCTTCTTTTGTAGGGGAGGTCTGGACTGCTTCAATCTTTTCCAAGATGATAAGATCTTCAGTTTGAGGTCCTTTGAGTTTCATTTCTTTGTGGATATCTTGATGAGAGTCTTGGTGGTCTTTTGATGATGGTGATGTGGAGACACAAGTTCTTGATGTGGAGTTACCTTGCTGTTGTAGACTGCTTATTATAGACTTGATCCTTTAATCTTAACAAAACCCTTAAGCTTGTTTTGATGCCCTTCTTGAACACTGATTCTTGTGTCTCTTTTGTTGTCCTTCCTTTGACTTCAACACCTTAGGTCTGATACCATGTCGAAGAATCTAGGGCAAATGTAGTTAATGTGATTCTTTTTAGCATGATAATTATTTGTGAGGTATTTTAACTTTTTGCTTATTAGCACAATCTTATCTTGATATAATTAGTGTGTGCATTTCTTACTTCAAACAGTTACCAAAATACAAGAGACAAGAACACAAGATGTTGGCTTTCTGCCAAGGCAAAAGCCTCTCCCTCTTGGAGAGGAAAACCCGCACAAAATTCTTCTTATAGGGATTCTATTTGACAAATACCATGACTATGACCCTTGACCTACTAGGCCACTCCAAGACCAAGACACCAATCCTCTTCTTATTGTTAACATCATCATCATCACTGCGTTATCTAAATCATCATCATAGATGCATCATTGAGGCCATCACTACTTCCCTCTTCATTGCTGCACCTTTATGGAGGGCTTTACCATGATAATGAGATCATCGTTGTTGTACCATAGTTGCTCCTTTACTTATATCCTTGTTGCACCCTTACTGAGATCATCTTTATGTCAACGAGGTCTCTACAATGTATGAGAGTTGCACTGAGATATTGATGATGACCTTATCTTCATGATTACCGCCTCACTGAGATTATGACTATGACTAGCATGCTGCGAATGCTTCACTGTGAGATCACTGAGCTTCTTCTTATTATCATTATTCCAAGACAATTGAGACATGACCCTTCTCCATTGACACAATGAACCTCTATCTTTATCCGAGATTCTTGTACCCTGAACTAGGCTAAAACTGCAGAGAAATATGGGAGGAGATTACTGTAGTTGTCACTGAGATTTCAGAGGTATTCTAAGGTTCTGTCATCATCTGAAGTTGCACACACTTATCTGAGATTTATGTTTCCTGTCGTGACCTCAGCGGGGTATTTATAGTTGTTACGTCTCCATAAATAAGCCAACATGACAGTGTAGTGTTGTGTCACTTCATTTGAGACAATATGGTTGTTCTTTATATCGTTTTGCTAGCTGACTTGACTGCATTTGACATCGTTTTGTTTGTTGCTCTTTTCAAGAGGATTATGCTTGTCCACAAGGGCTAATCTAGTGATCTGAAAATGAGATCTTAAATCAATATGAAGGCATTAGACACTCATGTGCAGGAATGCCTATATAACTTAGTGCAACGGATCGAAAATATTGTGAATAATATAGACAATGAGCAATTAGAAAACATAACAGGCACACACATTAACACAGCAAATAATCAAGGAGTTCACCAGACTTCTTGGCTACGTCTCCTAGTCTAGCTTTCAGTGTCGACCTCTATATTATGTCTTCAAGAGCAGATTATTACAAGTGTGAGCTCAAACCGAGTCTCAACACAACAGTGACAAAACAACAGGGATTTACTTGAAATCCTCAAGTCTACAGGAGTACACAGACTCTCCCTCTTGTTCTCTGTCTTTTGTTTTTCTCTCTGTCTCCACAACAGCGTCCTCTGTCTCTGCCATTGAATAGCTTTTAAGCCTATCGGTGCTTGTCTGTTCGTCTCCCCTTTCAGGCTCTTTGGCTTACGGCCGCTGTCCCTTCCTCTCCTTCTGGAGCGTTTAACAATCATTGCTAAATGCCCTAAGGTATGGTGGCCACCTGTTCATAACGGAAAGGACCACTGGCACAGGTGAAATCCCAAAAAGTCATTTCTCTGTTTACATAGAGAAATACACAGAAAACACTGAAAAATCTGATAAAACACTTTCTATCAAACTTATAATATTGAATCCGCCCTATAATCCTATCGGGTCCGCCTTTGGTCGCTATTACAAGCCCATCGTTGATCTGCGTGATCTCCAATTCAACGATTGACATCTATTTCGGGTGGCTTATGTGCACGGAGATTACCTGCCCGAAAACGTTGTTTTCTCTCTCCTGCGCCAAGCCACGTGTTGGCCAGTATATGGGATTGGGCAGAGCCCGTCCAATACCACTTACCACCTGAGGCCCGCCCGAAATCCCGCTTATTAGAAATCAAATAATATAAAGTCGCGTCTATAATTCCTTTCAGGTCCAACTTTATCGCTTCAAGGCATTTTCTTTGTATTTCGGTTTTTATACAGAAATGCGCTAATACACAGAAAAGCCCGACAAAGACTTTTATATCGGAACTCAAAACTTATAGAGACGTATTTATAAACCCCATCGGGTCCCAGCGATCGCAAGTCGCATGTTCTATTGGCCCCGCTCCTTTGTATCGCTGCGATGCAATATATCACAATCGCATATCGCATGGTCTTCGGGCCTCCGGTAAGTCTTCCCTTTGTGTTATAGCAACGTGATTGCGATTTGATCTGCGTCATTGATCTGAGCGCTCAATCAACAGTCCTCGTTAAATCGTGATTTCCATAGGGCCGCCTTTGATATACTCCGCCGACTGCAATATCGTCGATCCCTCCGATGCGATCCAACGATTTGATCTAGACTGTTGATCGGTCCGATCCGACGGCTCCTGTGTAGCGTTACTTCCATCTTTGATTAGCCCTATTTTCCACCATTCTTTCACTGTTTTCCCTTGTGATAGTGTTTTTGATAGTTAATATATATGAAGACTTAGAGGTTTTAGGATCCATTTTGGATCACGTCTCCCCATTAAAAAGCTTTTGGAGTACCAAAAGTTGGTTTTTAAGCATCGATTAAGTGAGGATACAGCTCCCTCACTTGTTTAACTTCTATCCATTGTGGTTTGCTTGGATTTGAACCTTTGAGCCCTATTCTAAGGTACTCAACATCCCCTCCACACATAGTTCTCACCTTCCTGTCCAGAATTGTATCTTCCTGTAACTCATTGAGATATTTAGGCAACAAATCCTCAATAGAAGGCAATTGACTTTGCTCTTCAGGATCTTCAATCAATGAAGGTTCATACAATCTCAAGTTTTCTGCATTAACGACTGAATAGATCTGCATATAAGCTGGCAAATCAAGGCGAAAAGCATTTTCACCAATTTTATCAAGTATCTTGAAAGGTCCATACCTTATTGGTTTTAGCTTCTTACCCTCACCTTGCATTCTGTCTTTGCTGATGTACGGATAAACTTGATCACCAACTTGGAAACTATGCTCAACTCGATGCTTGTCATGTCTTGCCTTATACTTGGCTTGACTTCTTTCCAGTTGTTCCTGTACAGCCAGACTTGATCACCA
>APFE031247216.1:144880-165080 GCA_000404065.3 Pinus taeda | reverse complement strand
CTTCGTGCTCCATGACCACAAAATGCAGAGTCTTTACAATAATATCACAAAAACTTGACTTAAACATGGGCTTTTATCCCCAAAACTACCCTTGGGGATACCGCTCCCAACATGCCCCTAACACAAACATTGTGACTCGCCCTCAAGTCTCTCAGTAGGCATGGAGATCTTTGCACGAAGCTCGTCCAATTTGACCCTGATGACCGCAACTTTAGCAGTGCACTGAGCTGTTGCCTGCTTCACATCTTCAACTGTCTTCTTAGTGATTGCCCCTACACTGTCAACCTGAAGCTATTGTTGCATTGCTTACAGAGTCACAGGCTTGCCTTCAATATTTCCTATCACTGCAATGTTCCTCTAGCTAGGGCTTTAGTCACGTCTTCAACACTGCTTCCTTGTGTAGCACTACGTCCACCTATTCCTTCAGCTTCTTAGCTTCTTGTAGCTTAGCTAACCTTTGTGTCAGTGTGACAGTTCGTTCTATGCCCTTAACTTCGTCATAACGCTCTTGGATTTCGTGTGCTTTTCTCTTGAGCCTCTGGATGTTTGGGTCCTCCTGCAAGCCGGTCAGGACCTCAAACGACTGTTCAAACAACTATGTGTAGTCTACTACTGCACTCTCCACTGCCATGAATGCTTCTGTGGTAGTAGCCACCCATTGTTCCTTTACCTCTGGTGGTGTCAAAAGCTGAGCCCTCAACTGGAGCTATGTAATCTGCAAGTTCAGGTCTAACTAAACCCGTGCCATCTTCGTCTGAGTGTCACGCACCATTGTGTCCAATTTATGAATGTGGACCTCGACTGGCTCCTCCTCCAGAATGGCTAATTCCGAGACCATTCTGCGGGCCTCCTCCATGACCTGTATGATCTTCTATCTCTAGTTGGATGCTTTGGCATCCATGGTGATGGCAGCATTCCTTTGCAAGGCCATCTACTCATTTTTTATTTTCTATTCACTGATCACTTGGAGGGCACGGTGCTCACGGACCCTCAGCTATGCAATTACTCCATCCTGTAAGGAGTGGAGTGCTTTGCACGAGAGAACTACCACGTTCAATCCCACTCCCTTCAAGGTGCTAAAATTGGGCTTATCAGCCTCATTTTCTATTGTCAGTGCTCCATCTAGCAACACTAGCACACTAAAATCCTTCATGCGTGGCATATCGGCAACCTCTGACATGCCGATAGCCAAGCTGGTAGACGTTGTACCAACTTACGACGTGCGTGCCTACAACTCCTGTAGTCCAATATGGATGGCCCCTAGGATGATCTGCTGCTGCTTTTCAAATTGTTGTAGGGCCTCTGTGGTGACATCTTTGATTGTGTCACCGATGTCATATAAATCTCCCTCCATTAGTGTGATGGGGTCCAGTGAGGTATTAGTTTCCTTGGAATTCTTTCTGGACCCTCCCTTTTCTAGCTCTCTCAGGCACCTAATATGGCTAGATGTCTCCTTAGGGTCTGCGCTATGCTGCTCTATATCCTCTTCTTCAATTTCAGGTGAAGGCGACTGTGCACCTTTGTTAGAGCCCCGCTCTATGCCTCCCATTTTTTTCTTGCCTCCTTTCCTGTCTACTCTAACTTGGCCTTATCAATGGCCTCCTTCTTCCTCTTCTCGACCAACTGTGCCATTTTCAATTTGGCCTCGTCCTTCTTCTTTTGTGTGGCAGACTTGCTTCCACCCACCACTAATTCCATGGAGGTGCGCCACTTTGCTGACCATTTATCCAACACTGCATCAATGGCATCATCCATGGCTAGGTATGACATATCGTACCACTTCTTTGTCGAATCCTTCCTCGCCCTGATTGTGATCCAATGGAAATCAGCTTTAAATTCGGGATAGCTTTGTAGGTTATCATATACCATTGGCAACAATCACAACTTATGATTAATAACCATCTTCATATTCATTTCTATCAGGATCCAAAAGATTTTTCTATCACGAACAACCTCTGCATCCTTGGTTGCCCACAATGAAGAGTACTTCACTGCTTCAGGGAGGTATGGAGTGACTGAGGGAAATTGGCTCTCTTATGGTAGATCCCATACTACAAGCACAATTGAGAGTAAGAGCCATCCATATTAGAATGTCTTTCTCTGCTCTTGTGACTCAGAAAAGTTGCCCAGGAACTCGCCACAAAGGTAGTCTGACTAGTTAAACTACACTCCTTTCCTGCACTGTTGTGCGAGCATGACGACAGGGGCCGACACCTCATCAATGTGACACTTCTACATCACCTTCCCTACAAGGATCTACATTGGCACCTTCACAGAGGGGTCGTAGACGCTGGAGATTGCATACCGGCGTGACTTATTTACCAATTTGAACTTCTCTTTCATTGATTCTACAAGTGCCAGCTCGTCACCCTTGCCACAAAAAATCATCATTGGATTTTCACCTATAGACAATAGGCATGTGATGCAGTGAATCAACATATCGGTGATGGGTATTGGCTCCTCCAGCCACAGACACCCATCATGCACCAAGCACAAAAGTTGCTTGATGACCAACATTGTCATGGGGGTACGGTTATAGTGTGACACCCAAAGCAAGTTGAGTAATCCTGCCTTCTCTACTCCTCTGAGCCACTTCCGTAGCTCCAGTGCAGTCATCCCCATCTGTGTGTCTATGACACGATGCATCAAATATTCGATCTCTAAGTGCGGGAACTTCTCATGGTCCACCAAGTCCCAGTGTTCGAGCTTCAAAATTGGCACCCGTGCCAAACACAGACCATCAAAAGTGATCTCATCTTGTAGCAATGGGGTTTGCAGGGGAGTTTTACTTTCATCAACGACCTTGGGGACCTTGGACTTAGGCTTTTGCAGAGGGACATACTTTATAAATCTAACCCAGAAATATTTGAGAAATAACAAATAGACCCAATAATAACAAGATTGAAATAGATAGAAATGATTTACTTTATTGGTATCAAACCCTTAAGGTAGGGCAACACCATACATTCACTCCTTAAGGAAGGAGAGCACTCCACAAGCCATATTCCTGTTCATACAATAATCCTTGAGAATTCCTTCAAACCTCTCCATGTGGAGTCTCTAGCCTCTATATAGGCCTCATACATACAATACCATGGGTCATTACCATGGTTCCCTCATACCATCAAACTAATACCATGGGCCCCATTACCTTATTACTAACTACTTGTGTGGTCCCTTACATGATATGGGTTAACCACCTTATTTATTACTATGGCCCATCCCATTATTACATTATTACCTTGGGTACCTCCCTTGGTACCCCATATTATCCCCCCTAGGTATATAACAACCAAGTCCTAGTCTTCGAGCTTCAAAATTGGCACCCGTGCCAAACACGGACCGTCAAAAGTGATCTCATCTGGTAGCAATGGGGTTTGCAGGGGAGTCTTACTTTCATCAACGACCTTGGGGACCTTGGACTTAGGCTTGTGCAGAGGGACATACTCTAGAAACCATGTAATAGGGTCCACACCCTGGGCTTCAACCTCCTCTATTTCCACTCACACATCCCCAATGTCCATGGGGATGTCTTCGATATCCTCCTCTTTTGGCTCTAGGTTTATAGCCTTGCCTTTCTCGTGGGCAGTGGGCTTGGTTGGGTTTCATCTCGGTGATGCACACACCGAGATGACAAGATGTTTTCCCTTCTTATCTTTCATGGTCTCCTTGGTTGGGGTTAGCTTTGGTCTCAACATTCTCAGAGATTTAGGGACCTCCGCCAATACTTCGGCCACTTCCGGGGCAGCTTCTTCAGCCTGTTTCTCCATCTCTTGTGTTGGCTCTTCCACCACTTTTTGTGTATTGATAACTTTTGGGGGTGATGACATAACACTCTCTATCAGTACTCATGACGTCTCAGGCAAGTTCGCAAATGCAGGAGTCTATTTGAGAGCCGTGAGAAACTCTAGGACTAGAGGAATCTAAGAGATTAACAGTTGAATACTAAAAATGCCAAGTGTTTCTTGCTAGAAAACCACCTGTAATTTATAGGGAAATTTGAATTCAAATCTGAGTGTTGCCCCCAAATTTGGTTCATAAATGCTAGATTGGCCGAAAATTTTCAAGGATCTAAGCCATAAATTTCATCTTAAATTCCATTGCCCACTCCATTTGGCCTCACTTCTGCCATCCTTTCATGAACAATGGCTTTAATGGTCACTTTCTAGGCGATCTGCATGATTTCTCCATGAGTAGCACAACTCCCTCCGCACTGTCATGGACCCAGTGACACGTCCTAGCTAGACCGCCAGTGTATGGCTTCAAGTGACCGCCATTCACCTTTCCTGGGAAGGGTTCTCCATTTAAATTTACCAACTGTACCACTCCTCTGTCAGTAATCTCCTTAATAACATAAGGCCCTAACAAGTGCATCCTAAATTTTCTGTGGAATTTATCAAACTTACTATCATACAACAAAACCAAATCATTTACCTTAAGTGTGCGCAACTTGATGTGTCGATCATGCCATGCCTCTCCACGTTGCTTTTGGACTTGCTAATGAAATCCAACCCAAAATATTTCTTCTTCGAGCTCATCCAACTGCGTGAGCCTCTCTTCTAGGGCTCTATGATCTGTCATACCTATGAGCACTATTATGCGCAGACTAGGGAAAATGTATTCCATAGGAATTATGACTTCCACACCATAGACAAGCCTAAAATGGGTTTGTCCCATCAACTTCTTACATGTCACTCGATAAGCCCATAATACTACAGGTATGCGTAGGTTCCAATCACTTCGCTGAGCATTGCAAACATTGGTCAGCACATTTTCAGGCACTTCTTGAACGCCTCCACTGTCCCATTAGCCTATGGGTGATAAGATGTGCTCTTTTGGTGATATACCTGAAATTTCTCGTTAGTGCGCTGATCGTCTCATTCATGAAGTGCATACCTCAATCACTTATCAAGATCCTTGGACATCCAAATCGTGTCAGTACATGCTCAAATAGGAATTTCGTGGTTGTCACGCCCGTACAATCCTTCACCGGCTATGATTCTGCCCAATGAGTCAAATACTCCATCGCAGTGATAATGTACCTCGCTCTTGTCTTCCCTTGTGGCTGAATGGGTCCTACAAAATCTATTGCCCACTTCTCGAAGGGTTGCAATGTCATTTGTGGATTCTAAGGCATTTCATCCCTCCGTGATGGCCTACCTATTCTTTGACATACATCACACTCCTTGCAATATGCTTTTGAATCCTGAAGAAGGGTTGGCCACCACAACTTGGTGCATAGAATCTTCTGCACGGTTGCTCTCCCTACATAATGTCCTCGCATGGCACCCCCATGAGCTTCCATGAGGATGCTACTTCATTCGAACTCATGTACATACCATTGCAATATCTCATCAGTCCCCATCTTGTATATATTCCTAGCAATGATAAAGAAATCTATCATACGCACCACTAATTCCTTCTTTTACTGGACAGAGTACCCTTCTTGTGTAGTTCCAGTTGTTAGGAAGTGTATTATATCCTCAAAATGACCATCCACGACACACACTGCAAATAGATACGTGTCAGGCAATCCCTCTTCCAATTTAGTAGGTTCCTCCCCTATTTCGATGTGCAACAAATGGTCTAGTCCTGCGTCCAATCATCCAGGCTTCACAACAACCTCAAAATCGTACTCTTGGAACAATAAGAGCCAGTTGCAGATTCGCCCCCCTAACACAGGCTTATTAACCATGTTTTAGCGTGGAGTGATCCATATACATCTTAAAATGGCCTCCTAGCAAGTAGTGCCGATACTTTTGGAGTGCATACACCATAGCTAGCCCCTTGCGTTCAATGGTAGAATAGTTCTTCTCTCCTTTGGATAATCTACAACTTGTGAATGCGATAGGATGGCCCAAGCCTTCTCCGCCATCATGTGTTAGTAATGCTGCCAGCGTTATACATGACATGTTGACATGTACATGAATCTCTTTCTTCTAGTCTGGGAAGTCTAAAATCGGCATAGTAACCATATTCCCTTTCAATATATCCAATCTTTTCTTACAGTCATTATTCCAGCAGAACGTGACATCCTTCTTCAACAATTTTTCCATCAGTGCGATGATATGGGCATAGCTTTTGATAAAAATTTTGTAATATCCTGTATGTACTAGAGTAGCATTCAATTGTTTCACACTCCTCGGTGCTTCCAAATTCAGTATCATCGCGATCTTCATGGGGTCTACCATCAGTCCTTGTCTACAAACCACATGCCCCAATAGGTTCCCAAAAGGAACACAAAACAAACACTTCTTGAGATTGAGCACGATTTGGTATTTTCGAAAGGCATCCGACATTAAGCACAAGTTTGCTACGTGGCACTTAACTAGCCCAAATATAGTCCAGTCATCAAAATATACCTCCAGGAACTTATGAATAAGTTCCTTGAATGCTGCAACAACCACGCGCGAAAATATTGCAGGTGCATTCTTCAATCCAAACGGCATCACAGTGTATTGAAAACAACCCCTCTCAGTTGCAAAGGTTGTCTTGCTCCTATTGATCTTGAATTGATCTAAGACAAACAATAAGGTATTACAGACTCATGTGCATGGATGTGCCTATGTTATTTTATGCAACGGATCTATAAGATTGCGAAATACATAAGCAATGAAGTAGTTAAAGAAAATATAATAGGCAACACATATAAACACAATAAGTTTAGTAAGGATTTCACCCAATACTCCTAGGCTACATCTCCTGGTCTAGCCTTCAGTGGTGGCCTCTCTATTATGTTTTCAAGTAGATTTTTTACAAGAGTGAGCTCAATTTGAGTCTCACTCAGCAGATACAAGTCAGCAGGATTGTACTTGGACCCCTTAAGTCTTTGGAGTACATAGAATCTCCTTACTGACTCTCGACCTCTATTGGTCGCAATATTATGAGCCCAATCTAAGACTCATACATGATAAGCATTACAGAGGAGTGCACTTGAACCTCTCAAGCCTTCTCTAGAGTACACAGACTCTCTGACTCTCTTTGTCTCTGTCTTAGCTCTGGCTCGATGTTGCCTATGCTTCTATAGGTTAGCTCGGCTTCTTCTCTCTCCTTTCGGCTTGCTGCTTACTACTCTCTGCTCTTGCTTACTGCTCTCTGCTCTCTCTATCAATTTGCAACTTTAAAGCCAATTTGGTTCTTGACTCTTTGTTTCCACTTCCCAGCTTTCCGGTTCCTCTGCCTTTGTCCGTTTGAACCCCTTTGTCCGTTGTAATCAGTCATTGTATAACACCTCACAGGGAGGTGGCCACCTATTTCGTAACGGATGAGTGTTAGTTCTCTTGGACACGTTTGATATGATCGTTTTTTTCCATTAACTCCAAGAATACTCACAAAACACGACCTTTTGCCAACGCATTGTCCATATCGGACTTCAAATCCTATACAACTTTTCCTATTGACCCTGTCAAATCCAGTCATCCATCGGAACGTGTCTCCACCGTTGATCTAGGGGCCCCAGATCCTACATTCATATTGGGTGGATAAGTAGCATGATGTTTACCCATCTGATGTGAATGGTTTTCTCTCTCTTCTACCAGATGTGTGGCACTCACTCTATGGCATCGAGTAGAACTTGGTTGAAACCGCTTACCGCTTGAAGCCTCTTCAATATTATTCCGATTTTGTGGAATCCCACTTCCACAAAATCGGAACAATATCCATTGCATTTTATAATTTTTCGGGTTCGGGTGCTTGCGGCCTTTCCTTCTTTGAGGGGTTGATATCAGAAACTACCCCCGTTTCTCGAAATGTCCTCTGGATTTGCTAATTTGTGATAGCGCACATTACCGTGGGTCAACAATTTGTGCACTTGACCAATAGTCCTCATTCCTCCATGCTAATCACAAATTGCAATTATTACAAGGATATCTCCGATAAGCTTGATCTTTATAAGACTTTTAATCCTTGGCATGATTTTTAAAGAGTTCATGAAAACTTAAAGAGTGTTCTAGGATCCAATTTGGATCATAACCTTCCCACTGAAAAAGCTTTTGGACGACCAAAATTTGGCTTTTAAGCATCAATCAAGTGAGGTTATAGTTTCCTCGCTTGCCCAACTTCTATCCATCTTGCACTGCTTGGTTTTGAACCTTTGAGCCCAATCCTGAGGTACTCAACATCCCCTCTACATGTAGTTCTCACCTTCCTATCCAGAACTGTATCTTCTTGCAATTCATTTAGATATTTAGGCAACAGATCATCAATAGAAGGCAATTGACTTTTCTCTTCGGGTTCTTCAATAAATGAAGGTTCAAACAGTCTCAAGCTTTCCGCATTAACTACTAAATAGATGTGCATGTAAGTTGGAAAATCAAGGCAAAAATAATTCTCACCGATTTTCTCAAGTATCTTGAAAGGTCCATACCTTATCAGCTTCAGCTTCTTACCTTCACCTTGCATTTTGTCTTTGCTTATATACAGCCAAACTTGATCACCAAATTGGAAACTATGCTCAATCCAATGCTTATCATGCCTTGCCTTGTACTTGGCTTGGCTCTTTTCCAGCTGTTCCTGTACTGCCTGGTGAATCTCTTAGATTTTTTCAATGAACTTGGTTGCCTTGTCCACATCACTGTGTCTATCAACCGTAATGTCTTTATCGAAGACAAAATCCAAGGGAGACCTTCGTATGAAACCAAAACAGGTCTCAAAATGAGATCTCTGCGTAGAATAATATTTAGCCTGGTTGTAAGTATGTTGCACATAACACAAATGTTCGTCCCAAAGCTTGGGATGCTTGCTGCAATAGCCTCTGAGCAACTAGATCACTGTCTTGCTGACCACCTCTATTTGGCCATCTGTTTGTGGATGAAAGGTTGTCCTCTTCTTTAGTCTGGTGTCCATTAATTCCCACAGACTTGACCAAATCTTCCCAACAAATCAGGAATCTCGATCAGATACAATGGAAGTGGGTAATCGAAAATGAACCCATATATGCTGAAAGAACAACTTTGCTATTTGTTCAGCTGTAATTTGTTTGTTACAAGCTATTAAAATACACATTTTGCTGAACCTATCCACAACAACATATAAATAGTCATGAGCTTTTCTAGATTTAGGCAATCCCCCAACAAAGTCCATTGAAATACTTTCCCAAGGATGAGAAGGAACTAGTAGTGGAGTGTACAAGCCTAGTTTTCTATTACTGGGCTTGCTTTTAGCACACATGGTACATCCTCTTATATATCTAGAAACTATCTCATTCATTTTGGGCCAATAACAAAATCTTTGTAGTTGTGCAATTGTTTTACTTATGCCAAAGTGACCTGATATTAGGGAAGTGTGTGCTTCAAGAATTATCTTTACTCTTTTGGTTTGAGGAATACATAACTTTCCAAAATGATACAAGATTTGGTCCTTAACATGATAATCCAATTCTTCTACTTGCTTTCCATGACTTAAAGTTGCATATACATCTTTGAAATCTATATCTTGAGCATATTGTTCAATGTAGCTTTGATGCAATATTGAATTATGCTTAAGTATAGTAGATGCATTTATGATTGGTCTGGACAACATATATGCAACTTTATTGTGTATTCCCTTTTTATATATGATGACAAGATGAAACTGCTGTAGAAAACCCATCCACCTATAGTGTCTTGATTGCTGCAACTTAGTTTGTGAGTGTAAATATTGAAGTGGTTGATGATCAGTATGTATAACTGTCTCTTTGCCCATTAGATAATGTTCCCACTTTTTCACACTCTAATGCATACAATTCTTTATCAAATGTGGGATAATTAAATACTGTAGAATTAAATGTTTCAGAATGATAACATATGGGTTTACCATGCTGCATCAACACTGCTCCCATGGCATAGTCACTGGCATCCATTTCAATCTCAAAGGGTCTTTGAAGATCAGACAGTGCTAGTACTAGTGTTGTACTAATCTTTTCTTTTAAGGTGTTGAAGGCTTTCTGCTATTCGCCTCCCCACTGAAATACCTTGTTCAATATTGTTAAAGCATGTAAAGGAGCTACAATCAAGGAAAAGTTAGGAATAAACTTTCTCCAATACTGTGATGCTCCTAGGAAGCTTCTAATTTCTGTAGCAAATTTGGGTTTAGGCCAATTTACAATGATTGCAACCTTAGAGGGATCTATCTTCAATTCACCACCCCCTAAAATATGACCCAAATAATTCAAAGATTTTTTTCCAAATTCACACTTTGATAGCTTAACATAAATATTTTCTCTTTTCAAAACATCTAGAGTCTGCTTTACATGCTTCAAATGTTCTTCCCATGTTTTACTAAATATAAGAATGTCATCTAGATACACAATGACAAAATCATCAATAAAAGCCCTGGTTACATCATTTATTACTCTCATGAAAGTAGCAGGAGCATTAGTTAAGCCAAAAGTCATAACCAACCACTCATACAATCCCTACTTTGTTTTGAAAGCAGTCTTCCATGCATCTTGCTCTGCAACTCTGACATGATGGTAGCCACTATGCAAGTCCAACTTGGAAAAGTAAACAACTTCTTTCAACTAATATAATAGATCATCTATGCGAGGAAGGGGATAACGATTTTTTATCGTTATCTTATTCAGTGCTTGGTAATCAATGCACATTCTCCATGAGCCATCTTTCTTTCTCACCAAGACAATTGGAGACCCACATGGTGATGTACTAGGTCTTATGAACCCCTTCTCGAGCAGCTCATATACCTACTTCTTGATTTCTTCATTCTCTAAAGCAGACAACCTGTACATTCCAATGTTAGGCAATGGAGCATCTTGCTACAAATTAATATCATGTACTATTTCCTTTTTGGGTGGCAGACCTTTTTGTTCTTGAAATAGTATATCATATTCTGAAACAAGTTTTTCTAAATTAGCTTGTTGTTTAGCATTACAACCTTCAAATACATTGGTTTTATCAGGTTTTGTTTTCTTTACAACCATCAGTAAAAATTGTTTGCATGAATTTACAATTCTTTTCATCTGCCCTAAGTTTATGAGAGTATAATTATTCTTGAGTTTATGAGCTCTTACAATATATTCAATTCCATCTTTAACGATTTGATACTTGTTTTCAACTCTATAGAAAATGGCTTTTCTATCATACAAGTAAGGACTTCCTAAAACAATTCCACATATATCCAAGGAAACAATATCTAACTCAACCTCATCTACAAATGTTGACCCAAAAGAAAACCTAATTTTACATTGTCTAGTCACTTGTAGCTTTGCTTTATCACATAACCAACCCAATGGATATGGCTTCTTGTGAGGTGTGGTTAGTAACCCCAGTTTCTTTACAATTGCTTCAGAAATTAAGCTTACTTGTGAGCCGCTATCAAACAAAGTATAAATATTTTTGTGCTTGGAAATAACTCTAATATGAAAAGACTCATGTCTTTTCCTCTCATTTTCTTCATTACCAGGAGATTGTGCAAAATTACTAGTAGATGCTTCATAATTTTTACCTTTTATACCTGTGGCTGTGATTGTTGTTTCATCCCTTGAGTCTAACCCCAAATCCTTCTAAATAGTTGCAGCAATCTTCTTCTTTTTTCCATCATACTTCTTGGGTTTCAGCTCTGGATGAAAAATCCAGTAGTATTCGTCACCATGCCCATCCTTCTTGTAGTGAGTGCATGAAGGTTTGGTCTTTAGTACAACATTTTCCTTCCTCTCTTTCCATTTCTGCTTTCTCTTTTCCTTGTTCTTTCTTGCAGTGGGTTTTGGTGATCCCCCAACTTCTGGGTTCACATTCTTGCCTCTAGCCTCTAGATGTGTAGCCTAAATAGATACCTCATCTATGCTAGTGGGATTAAACATGAGAATGGTATTTCTCAAATAACTATGTAGACCACCTATATACTTTAGCAGAGTTTCAGGTGAGTTTAAAGAAATTCCTAGAATCAAAGATATTTTTATAAATTCTTGGGTGTAACTTTGTACACTTTTCCATTTTAATTGGTGAAGAGTTTGCCAAATCATCATAGCTTGCTGAATATAAGCTAGTGGATAGAATTGTTTTTTAATTGCAGAAACAAATTCATTCCAGGAAGAAAGAATTTTACCATGCTTCTTCAAATCATCTTGTGTCCTGCCTTCCCACCATACCAGGGAGGTGCCTCCAAGGTGTAGGCTAGCCAATTGAATCTTTCTCCTTTCTGAATCAATGTTCTGCACTCTGCAATATACATCAATTTATCTAATCTAGTAATATAGCTTTTTGCATTCAATTCTCCATCATAAACTGGAAAATCAAACTTCACATCTAATTTAATCAAAGAAGGTTTCTTCTCTTTATTTTTAGGGCTTTCTTTATGTGAAGAAGATGATGATGATGATGATGATGGGGGAGATGGTGGAGAGGGCTTCTCTTCTTTTCCTTTGCCTTCTGGGTGGGCAATTAGAAGAGGTTCTTCTACACCTTCATCTTGTTTGGAGGTTGATGACTCTTCACCTCTACATATCTTAAATTCTCTATACATTTCTTCTACCATGGCTTTCATGGTCATGAAACTATCCATGAACTAGGAGTCTAATTCCAAGGGAATTTCTTCTGACATTTTCATCTTAGGATAGACTCTTCCAATTTCTGGGTTAGCTTCAACCAACTCTCCTTCTCCTAATTTAAGCTTTGATCTAGTTATCATTCACAAACAATCCAGCACAAGTTTGTCTAAACTTAGCAACCTAGAGCTCTGATACCACTTGATCTAGAATTAATCTAAGACAAACAATAACGTATTACAGACTCATGTGCATGGATGTGCCTATGTTATTTTATTCAACGGATCGATAAGATTGTGAAATACTCAGGCAATGAAGCAGTTAAAGAAAACATAACAGGAAACACATATAAACACAACAATTTTAATAAGGAGTTCACCCAATACTCTTGGGCTACGTCTCCTGGTCCAGCCTTTAGTGGTGGCCTCTATATTATGTTTTCAAGCAAATTTTTTGCAATAGTAAGCTCAATTTGAGTCTCACTCAGTAGATACAAATCAGTAGGACTGTACTTGGACCCCCAATTCTCTGGAGTACACAGACTCTCCTTACTGACTCTTGACCTCTATTGGTCATAGTAGTATGAGCCCAACCAGAGACTCATACATGACATGCATTACAGAGGAGTGCGCTTAAACCTCTCAAGCCTTCTCTGGAGTACACAGACTCTTTTACTCTCTCTATCTCTGTCTTAACTTTGGCTCGATGATACCTTTGCTTCTATAGGTCAACTCAGCTTCTTCTCTCTGCTTTCGGCTTACTGCCTACTGCTTTCTACTCTTAGCTTATTGCTCTTTGCTCTCTCTATCAGTTTGTGGCTTTAAATCCAATCTACTTCCTAACTGTTCGTTTCTGCTTCCCAACTTTCCGGTTCCTCTACCTCTATCGGTTTGAATCCCTCTGTCCTATGTAATCAATCATTATATAGTGCCTCATAGGTAGGTGGCCACCTATTTCATAACGGATGAGTGTTAGTTCTCTTAGACATGATTGAAACGATCATCTTTTCCATTAACTCCAAGAATACCCACGAAACGCGACCTTCCACCAATGCATTGTCCATATCGGACTTCAAATCCCATACAACTCTTCCTGTTGACCCCGTCAAATCTAGTCATCCATCAAAACACATCTCCGCTGTTGATCTGGGAGCCCCAAATCCTACGGTCATCATTCATATTGGGTGGCTTAGTAGCATGATGTTTACCCGTTTGATTTGAATGGTTTTCTCTCTCTTCTGCCGGATGCGTGGCACTCGCCATATGGCATTAGGCGGAACTTGGTTGAAGCTGCTTACTGCTCGAAGCCCCTCCAATATTTTGCTAGTTTTGTGGAATCCCGCTTCCATGGAATAGGAATGATATCCATTGCATTTTATAATTTTTTGAGTCTAGGTGCTTGCGGCCTTTCCTTCTTTGAGGGGTTTTCCCTACGATATGTGATTAGCAACTTGTCACTAATTGCATATCAAAAACTACCCCCATTTCTCGAAATGGCCTCTGGATTTGCTAATTTGCGATAGCGCGTTACCATGGGCCGACGGTCTGTGTGCTTGACCGATGGTCCTCGTTGCTCTACATTGATCACAAATTGCAACTGTTACGAGGATATCTCTGATAAGCTTGATCTTTATAAGACTTTTAATCCTTGGCATGACTTTTAAAGAGTTCATGAAAACTTAGAGAGTGTTCTAGGATCCAATTTGGATCAACTATCCTCTGGTGTGATCTTGATTTGGTGGTACCCAGAGAACCCATCAGTGAAGGAATATGCTCCCTAGCCACCTATGTTTTCCAACACCTCATCCGTGAATGGAGTCGGGAAAGGATTGTGCACCCAAGCATCATTTAGTTTCCTGAGATCCACGCATATCCTTATCTCATCCTTCTCCTTCTTCTCTTGCACCACCATTGGGCTTAGCCAATCAAATTCTTCCACAGGCTCAATGATGCCTGACACTAGCATCTTGTCTAGCTCTAAGCAGACCTTCTCCTTGTATTTTGGATTGAGGCGGTAAGGCCTCTGCTTTACTAGCTTCATGTCAGGGTTTAACGTGATTTTCATCACTCCTAGGTCTCCAATTATTCCTTTCAGTCTGTAAATTTGGTACGGAATAATTCCTGGTATTCGCAGGGCAATTTAGTGACCTTATCCACTATTGTGTCATCCCGGTAGTCTCCAATCTTTGCAAATTTGGGTTCTTCCTTTGCACCAATGTTCACTTGTTTTGTTTTCATTGGCACGGTCATAGCAGGGTTCTCAATCTACGGTCCTTGAACCTCATAGAGGCCTTCTATTTCTAGAATGTTGATCTTCCATGGATCGTCATCCTCATATTCAGTAGTTACATTATAACATTCGAGCGTGTGACTTAGCTACATAGCCCATTCAGGTTAGATCAGGTCTAAAGGATCCTGCAATGTCCTAAAGATAATTTCTTTCACCTCTTGTAGTGCTTCATCAATACTCTCAAACCCATCCTCAAAATTGAATTTCATCATGAATCCTTCATGCAGGATATCCCATTCACCTATCCCATGCTAGAGCTATGTTTCTATATACCAATTCATTGGGATAACATCCAGTGTATGACATAATAGGTGCACCTACTCAAGTTGGGGCTTTTCTCCATAAGCTTGCATCCATTTGGCCAGATACGTGTGCAAATCATTCTGTCCATCATACTTATCTGTCAGTCACATCTTAGGATTCCCAAATTGTGTTCTCATCCTCCTACTACATTCACGGCAATCATCAAAGCTTCCCTTGTGTATACCCCACCATCTTGTGAGCGTAGCACAGAGTGCCTAGTCCAAGGTCTAGAAGTGTTGCTTTTCTCATACCTCCATTTCAAATGCATCCAAAACAATATCTACCTCATTTAGACCATCATAAGTAGGCATATTTCTTACCTCTGATGACACATAGTGTAGCATCTGGATCATCATGTTGCAATTCAGTGTAGTTACTTCATGTAACCGATTCTTCCTACATTCTATCTCTTTGTCGGAGTTCGAAGTGTAGGGGCTCTCACGATCCCACACAATCCTTCCATCTGTGGTGGGATTCACCCAATCTTGGTCTCACGCTATTATCTTATAGATAGAGTCTATGTCATCATCAATCTCATAATCATGGACAAGTTCAATATAGCACGATCCTTCAACAGGATCAAGGGGTATTATTACGTGCAATGATTTCTTCTCAAATATCATCTTTCACTTCTTCATATTGATCACCCCATTCATATTAGTAGCCCAGTCAATTCCCAGGAGCACATGGTAGGGATTGCTATCATCCACTATCTCTATTAGTTCAAAATCTGTCAGCGCCCTCGCTCCCTCAATATCCACGATCACCCCCTGCAACTGCCCCATGGGGATGATTTTCTGCTAATTTGCCATCCTTAGCTGAATCAGAGGCCATTGTAGCTTAGGTCTCCCCATTCACTCCCAAGTCTTCTTTGGTAGGACATTTGCATCTGACCCCAAGTCTGGAATGACCTAGTCCATTTCATACTCTCCTATTTGTGCAGTCAGTCTCATCCCCCATCCCGTCCTTGTTTTATGCTTGCCAATTCTTCGTACTATGTGTGGTTCACTTGGCACAGTTCTAGTGCATCTATTGATGAGTTCTTGTAACCCTTTCACAACCTTACTATCATGCAGTAACTTCATATAGGTTTCCAGGAAAGTTGTGAGCATAGAGGGGTCCATCTCAGGCTCAGGCTTATCCTTTCTTCTTGAGGTGGAGGCCTCCGCAAAAATCTTCTTAGCTTCCATGAAGGTTCCACCAACGCGCTCCAAATCGAACTCAGGCTCTTTCATCGAGGCTTTGCAAACCCATGTACTTCCTTTCGGTTGTTTCCCCTTATCATCTCCTATCATGATTCCACTTATGAGCACTATATTTATGTTTGGATCTTCCTCGCACAGCTCAGACCTCATCATCTATAGGTTCTGAGTCAGTGGAGGTGGTAGCCCCCCTTTGTTACATATCCTAACTATCAGTGTAGGACAATATTTTGTTTCATGATGAAATAATGTGCAATACTTGCATGATGAACGTGTTGGATTAGTGCAATCGTGGGCATAGTGTCTTGGTCCTCTGCAATTGTAGTAAATCAACTGTCCTCAACCTCTACCAGGTCCTCCTCCACCTCGGCCTCGTCCGCACCCCTGAAATCCTATCCATGCCATCCTTTCATTCTAGTCAAGGGGTTGTGTTCCATCCTAAACCCTGTAGGCAGGAGTTCTTTTCATCATTAATTCATAGCTCCTACAAGTATGCCCATCATGTCCTACCAACCTACAAAAGTTTCAGAACAACTGTTGTAGTGTTTTTACATACTTTTGTGGCAAGCGACAGTTATATGTGGCATGTTTTCTGGCTACCTGACAAATAGTGCACCATAATGCAGGTGTCGTGCTAGGTCCTACTTGAGTTTTTGGCCTTAAAGGCATTGGTCCTCCTCTTGCAATGTAATTTGGAAAGACTGGGCAATGGTCTTTGTCATGACCCTAACTCTTGCATTTCAAGCACCATACCTCTTCGCGTACCTCTGGCCAAACCATCCTGTCCTACTTCAGACTTTGCATATCAAGGCAAAGATTCTTCAACTATGCATGGATTTGTTGAACTACTAGATTAGGATCTTGCATTGGAGTCTCATGTAGTCTCATGGCAATCTCCAAGGCTTTTGCCTAAGTTGTTATCTTCTGCTGCAACAACGCACTCCTTCAGTATGGTAGTAGTGAAGCCACAAACCACTCTCGATGCTCTCCATCTGTCAAATTCATGTTGGCTTCGTAGATTGTGCATTTCAGCCTCTGATCTAGTTCCCAAGGTATCTCACCTAGTTGCATCGCGATCTCTTTGAATCCCACAATTGACTGTGCCTTAGATTTAGGCCTACTAAATTTCCTATTTAGTGTTGCTTGGATGTATTCTCTTCCAACATTTGAATTATTGTTAGAGTACTTAATATACTAGGTTAGCGCACGATCTTGTAGAGTGCTAACCAGTGTCACCTTCTTTATCTGATCATCTGTAACACCTTGAGCTTCCCATAGAGCCCTTAAAATGAACTAGAATTGGTTCAAGTCCTTATTTCCCAAGCCATTGAACAAAGGCAACTTTACTGTATTTGTCCTATTGAACCACCGTGGAGGTGGAGGTTGTACGGGTGAAGTTGGAGGTGATGGCTGTGAAGTCGGAGGTGGTATTCATAGGAATCCTTGTCTTATTAGTTGAATAGCACTTCGTGTTGGCATTATGATACAGGTGTTGTCCTTGATGGAAACTCACTCAAATGACAGCTCATAGTGTAGTAGGTCAAGAGAGAGGTATACACAAGTTAACCTTGATGAAAGTACGTATACACGTAGGTTAGGAGAAGAAAAGAGGCATATATGTACACATGCAAGTTCACAGAATGAAAGGCGTGTATATGTTGGAAAACTAAGTTTTGGTCCGTGCTATTTGGTCCATGTTATTTTGGTATTGGTCCATAGTATTTGGTCTGAAGTATTGACCCCAAGTATTGGGTCCAAGGTATTGGTTCTATGTGGTTTTGAACCATGGTATTGAGAGAGGCCTAAACCTATATAAGGAGAAGATCATTAGGCCAAGAGGTGCAAGTGTGCAAGTGATGAATATCTAATTAAGTATGAGATATAGTATGCTGGTTATGGGTTTGTGATGCTTTGCTCGATCTGAACCAAGGAGGCACCTATGTGGTTGATAAAGGTTGATGGATCGGGATCATGAAGACTAAAATGCATTATCATTATATGATCTATACGCAGGTTCTCTCTCGTGAAAGGGCATATACACGCTGGTTCGACACAGTCAAGTAGCGTATACATTATGAGATTTGATATTTCAGGTTGTTGTTGGTTCTAGTGGTTGTTGCAGAGTTCTGGGCTCTGGTCTATGTTCTAGTGGCTATGTTTTTTATGACAGGGTTTTAGTGATTCAGTGGTTGTGTGATTCAGAATTAATGATTGTGTTGTAGTGATGATTATTTTGTATTTATGGATCCAGTCTGAAAATTTATGAAACGTGGTCCATGGAAGAAAAGAGAAGGTTGCAACCTTCTGTAGGTCAACACCTACGTACTAGTACATCAACTAGTGCAAGAGCTAAGGGGGTTTTAGCTCCTTTCTAGGAGAAGCTGGAGAACGAGAGAAGGTTGTAGCCTTCTGTCATGCGGAATGAGTTGAGGTTGCAGACAAGATCAATCTTCCTAGTATCTAAAGATATCTAGTGACAAGCAAGCCAATCAAAAACTATCTTTCTCTAAATATGCAATTAAAACAAAGGCAAACAAGTGTTTTAGGCCTACCTTGTATCCAGTGCAAGTTTGTGGAAGCCTCACTCCCTCGCTCCAAATGAGCTTCCTTGAAGTGTAAGTCTGCAAACACAAACAAGTAAACAAATTAAATAGCACCTGAAAAGCCAATATCATAAAGCATATACATCATAATGATCAAGGAGATTATGAAACAAATCACATAAGACAATTTTTTGAGAAAAATGAATCTAATTGTATTAATTCAAATGAAAGGAAGAACTTTACAACCTGTGCCTTGATGTTGTACAAGCTCCTCCCAGGGTCCGACAAGAAGTCTCCTCTACTTTGACAAGTTTCACTCACTTCCCAATGAAACCAAAAGGTATGTGATATCTCCTCTCAAGTTTAACTAGGAAGTCCCAATTCCATCAGCATTTACCCCCAAAATGTTCAGCTTCTAACCTCTCCAGCAACTGACCCAATGCCTTAATTTATAGTGCAATGGAGGGAAGTTATTAGGTCCTCCTTCAAAGGGATAAATCCCTCCTTCAAAGGGATAGTTCCTCCTATCAAGGGATTAGCTCCTTCTCTTTTGGGATGCATGAACCACCTTGGAGCGAAAAATCCACGTCAAAATCCTTCTAGAAACATTTAGAATTAACCCAAAAGTGAGTTTTTTAGGATAAACTTGCACCATTTTGACTTTTACAGGGGTACACACCCACCCCTTTACAGACAGAGTGTGTAGGTACGCAGGTAATATGAACAAAGGATGCGGGTCCGCAGGTAAAAGTAAGAGAAAGTGCGGAACCAGAGTAATATTGATTTTCAATGTCTTTCTCTCATTTGCAAAGCCTGACATGAATAGCTAAGGTCTGAGACTTGCTTAGGAGGCTAGTATACCCATACTGATTGCAAATAATCATGATGATGATATTTTTGTGTAACAGATTGCCCCCTAAAGTGTGAAGTATGTAGTAGATGAGGATTTCATTTATCATTTAAGAAGAGTGAAGTACTTTATCATTTCGAGGATTATCTTGCAGAGAGCCCGGTTGGAACCTGTAAAAACATTCAAGTGCAAAATATATATATAAGATCATATCATCACTGAGGTAGGCATTCCCATACTCATATCAAAACTAACTAGAAAACTAACTACTGCTCTGATATAGGAACGATCTTGTAATACATCATAAGTATAGACACATGTGGACATAGTATGGACGTAGCCATCTATTTATGAATAGTCTACAACATAATGAATACAAAAGTCCTCGCAGCCTGGATGGTGGAAACTAGATCGAGGGTCTTCATTTCTACTCCTCGAAATAGTACGATTCTATCCATGCGAATGAATGTGTCGAAGTCGAACATGGTAGAAACCACTTGATTACCAGTCAATGATGTAAACTGTTAACAAGTGT
>APFE031247216.1:122650-135285 GCA_000404065.3 Pinus taeda | reverse complement strand
CCCCCCCCCCCCCCTCTTAGTATTATTTCCAACAATTGGTATCAGAGCCAGGTACTTCAGAAGAAGCTTGATCGCTTGAAGGAAGATCCATCAAGATGAGTAATCAGGAAGGAGAGGGATCCATTAGACCACCAATATTTTATGGGAGCAATTTTGTCTATTGGAAGATAAGAACCACAACATATCTACAATCGCTTGTAACAAATGTTTGGGGAAGCGTGGAAGGACGATATACATATCCACCAGCAACTCCTATAGATATGGCAGGTAGAAAGAAGTTCTTAAAGAATCAAAGAAGTAGAATAAATAAGTTCTTGAAGAACAAGAACATGAATTGCTCGAATTAAGGCAACAAGTGGAAGAAGGAAGAAAAGTTGAAGAAAACATAAGGAAGCAATATCTGGAAAAGGAAGAACAACATTAGGTTGAGGTAAATATCTTAAAGATAAATTAGAAGAAAATGATAAATTGTTATGATTTCAAGATAGTACTAAGATTTTGGATGATATTCTTAGTAGTCAAAGATCCCCTGCTATCAAAACTGGTCTTGGTTTTTATGAAACTTTCAAAGGTGAATCTAGCTCACAAGGTGAGGAAAGGAATTCTAATGCAAAATCTGAAATGATCAATGAAGAGATAAGTGGTCAACCCTAGCAACAACCAAGGAAAGAAATCCTTTGAAGAAGATCTTTTCCTCCTAACTATGGAAGTGATAATCGCTTATTTCCTCAAATGAATAATTTTGAATGTTATGTATTTCATAACTTTGGACATATTGCAGCTAGATGTAGAAGTAAAATGGGTCAAGACCATTACACAGAAAGATCATCACGCTCCAGGTACTTTAAGGGATATTGTTTTGCTTGCAATATGTTTGTTCACAAAGCCATTGACAGCTATAGGAGGAATATGAAACATGTAAGATGTTATTCATGTAACAAGTTTCGACATAAAGTAAGGGAATGCAGCAGAAAAATTCAAACTCCAAAGCAAGAGGATCCTACATCATCAAAATTCCAGGTATTGAAGAAGACAGAATTAGAGACAGAAAGACGTGGCATAACTTAGTTAGCTGACATAACAGACACAGGGGAAACTAAACGTGTAGACATTCATTATCCTAATTTTCATATGCAGATATTATGAAGATAAGTCACGTATATACGTGAGTTATAGGCTACTCAGTCACGTATATGGAGCTCTGAAGAAAAAGCAGCAGAACGGACTCGGGAAATGGTTCGGTCATGGTATATGATGGTTGGCACAGGCTCAGGGGTAGCATATGCTTCGAATAATGCATTGTTGGCAGTATAGTTAGAAGTCTTTGGTGATGATGCTTATTGACACATCTTGCTTGACCAAGAGAATGGATTACAAGTTACAGGTCTGGATGCTAGTGACAGATGCTTATGGTGTATGATAGCTGCTAATAACTATCATGGTCTTGTTTAGGTCCTTGGTCTTTGTGAGTCATGTGATGTATTTTGTTACCCCAATATGCATGGGATGGATGATGCAATGTTTCTTGTTTTTGGGTCATGTATAAACATTTGGTATATCCCCACCTGGTTGGGTGGATGAGTCAAAAATGGTGTATTCGCACTTGGTTGGGAGATTGATGTATGTATAGAGTCATGTTATGCTTTTGCAAACCTTGCATGTGCTCAGGGGGAACATGGATGGGTTTGTACATCTTGGCATGTACAAAGGGGGAGCTCAATCAAAGATTTCAGTAGGTACTTAGGGGGAGTATAGGCAGTAGAAGATATACTAAGGGAGAGAACATCTTGGTCTACCCTTTGCCCTTGATGTCAAATGGGGAGAGTGACTTGGTATGGTGGTTAATATCAAGTCCAAAGGGGGAGATTGTTGGCATTATGATACAAGTGTTGTCCTTGATGGTAACTCACTCAGAAGTATGATATAGGCGTTGTCCTTGATGGCAACTCACTCAGATGATAGATCATAGTGCAGCAGGTCAAGAGAGAGGTATACACAAGTTAACCTTAATGAAAGTGCATATACACATGGGTTAGCAGAAGAAAAGAGGCGTATACGTACACATGCAGGTTCACAGAAGGAAAGGTGCATACACGTTGGAAAACTAAGTTTTGGTCCATGGTATTTGGTCCATGGTATTTTGGTATTGGTCCATGGTATTTGGTCTGAAGTATTGACCCTAGGTATTGGGTCCAAGGTATTGGTTCTACGTGGTCTTGAACTATGGTATTGGGAGAGGCCTAAACCTATATAAGGAGAAGATCATTAGGCCGAGAGGTGCAAGTGTGCAAGTGATGAATATCTAATGAAGTGTGAGATCTATTATGCTGGTTATGGGTTTGTGATGTTCTACTCGATCTGAACCAAGGAGGCACCAATGTGGTTGATAAAGGTTGATGGACTGGGATCATGAAGACTAAAATGCATTATCATTATATGATCTATACGCAGGTTCTCTCTAGTGAAAGGGCATATACACGTTGGTTTGACACAGTCAAGTAGCGTATACATTATGAGATTCAATATTTCAGGTTGTTGTTGGTTCTAGTAGTTGTTACAGAGTTCTAGGCTCTGGTCTGTGTTCCGGCGACTATGTTTTTGATGACAGGGTTTCAGTGATTCAGCTGTTGGGTGATTCAGAATTAATGATTGTGTTGCAGTGATTATTGTTTTGTATTTATGGATCTAGTATAAAAACTTATGAAACGTGGTCCCTGGAAGAAAAGAGAAGGTTGTAGCCTTCTGTAGGTAAGCACCTACGTACTAGTACATCAGCTAGTACAAGAGCTAAGGGTGTTGTAGCTCCCTTCCAGGAGAAGCTGGAGAATGAGAGAAGGTTGTAGCCTTCCACAGGTAGAAACTTGTGTACTGGCATAAGATTGCACCAGTACAGAAATATTGTAAAAAGAAGTTTCTTATTAAAAGAAGATAGAGACGAAATGTAGTAGGTAGTTTTCAGCAACATTGGGTTTCCACCTTATATCATGGTGTTCATGTGTGCTTCTTATGTGTGATGATTTGTTCTGCTTTACTGCACCTATTTACTATTCATATGGTTAATAATGTTCTGATGTACTCATTGAAGATCAATTAACTGAATCATAAGTTTACTGGATATATGCTAGTTGCGTATACACGCCGGTATCTTTAACTAAAGCAGTGTATATGAATCTGATAATGAAAATGAAAATATTATTGATTTGATAATACTGATTCACCCCCCCCTCTCAGTATTATTTCCAACACTTCACGGAGATACCTTCACTATCCCTTGTTCATCTCTTTGCAAAGGTCAAATCAATGGGCTATACTCCGGAACCTTATTTCCTTCATTCTTGTAAGTTTTTGTACTTCGTGTAGTCTCAAACATCAAGGTAGTTGCATAGCCCCTTTTTTGCACAACAACATTTTAATCCAAGTATTCAAAGATTTTACGTACTTACCTCGCGGTCCTTTGAAAAAGCGTCGATCGGCCTCGCTGTAGCTAACTGAGGTGTCGATCATGAATTTAGTCACTAATTGTCCTATGACGTGATCAAGCCAATGCTTGGTAATGCAGGCGATCTTATCCTCCGATGCTTCCAACCTTCGCACTAGCTTTGGGGTCCACAAAATAGGACCGTCAAGTTTCCACCTTCCTTGGCTATCTGTGAGCTTTGTGATCCACTCGTATAACTCAATATGGAAAGAGAAGGAACATATTTTGTGGATCTCTGTATAAAGGTATCGGCCCAACCACTATTCTTTTGACAGTCGCAGGTTTCTATTCTTCTGTGCTGCAAATTCATGGATCTTTCTATCCAACCAGTCTTGAATATCCTTCTTAGTTGGATTCCAGCGATACAACATCACACATCTCTTATCCAGATTCTGGTCTCGGCAACAGAACCTTTTGATGGATTGAGGGGGCCTAACCTAGGTTCAACGTTATTTAGCCAAACAAATCCCTACACTACTGGCCCTTTCAACATCAGCCCGTGGAGCACAGATTGAAGTCTCACCTGAAGCAGTATGGGGGGATGCTAGAACCAAGATTCTACACCCTTGAGATGGTTGTGATGTTGTTTGATCTCTTCTATCCTTGCCTTCGCATAGGTGATCTTGCTCTATGGTTTGTAAGACAAACCCTCTATTCTATATTTCAATAAATTTGTTTAAGTACATGATCGACCTTCACGTAGCTCTAACCTGTAGCTCAAGTACTTTCACACTGCTATAGCAACGTGTCGTGTAAATTCCTCAATTATCCTAAGTGATTTGCTTCTCTTGTCAAATACTTAAATTTATTACCACGTAAGTAGATATTCATGATTGCATTCAATTATTGAATGTAATTGCATTCATCTACGCATCATATAAGCATAATAAAGGAAATTCATACACAAAATATCCAAACTCGTCAACAGAACAAATACATAGAAATTGCATAATAACTCCTTCTATTAATATCTTCCAAGTATTACAGACTATTTTCACCCTGCACACACATCTGTAGGGGTCCGCGCACTTAGCTGCAGACTTCTACCCTAGGCCTCTGCGCACTTAGCTGTAGAGCCTCTACCTACGCTACAACCCAAGACTTAGAATTATTGCTCTAAATCTATGACTCTCTTCCTTGTGTTATCCTCTTAACTACTTAGAGCTTAGCTCTTTTTATACAATCCCATGGTCCGCGGACCATGGGTAGATCTCTTACAGCCAACCTTACTTTACAAAACTAAGGGTGTACTACCCTTTGTGACACATAATACCTTCGTGCTCCGCAACCACAAAATGTAGAGTCTTTACAATAATATTACAAAAACTTGACTTAAACATGGGCTTTTAGCCCCAAAACTGCCCTTGGGGGATCCCACTCCCAACACTACTACTCGAAGGCATTCTCACAGGGGTTATAAGAAATTCCAACAAGCATGACCACCTCTTATAGTTCCTACGTGCATCCCTCCCCAAATCCGCAAGTTTATGCACTCAATTATAGATTCCATGGTTTAAAGACGTTGGAATACATCTCTAGCCTAAAAATAATTCTGTGAAAATTGGAGGTACAACTGGTCCTAGAAAGTGTTATAATACCACTTGTTATACTCTTGACCTACAAGAAATCTTGAATTCCATAAATATGAAGAAATATAGCCTAAAACATGAAATTATTGCATGGAAGGAGAAAAAATCCAAGGTATTTTTTTAGTTAGAAGCAGATTCAATGTTCACTTTCCTCTTGGAGAGGGAAACCTCCAATAGAGCATAACTCAATTTCAATAAGACTCATTGATATTTCTCTTAATAACTAAGACTATTTATAGTTAAATGAAATCTAAAGCCATAACTACTAGTGGTCCCTTTCATAACATGGTTTAACCATTTTATTTATTAACTATGGCCTGTTTACAACTAATTGTGATCCCTTTTCTACAATGCAGGGCAACAACTTACAATTATTATTGTAATATTTATTGACTCTTTAACTAATTATGACTTTGACTCGGTCCCTTGGGATTATTACATAATTAAAGGGGTTAGGGTTGGACCCTAACATTGGGGAGCATGTGTACTTGCACATCAAGCTCAAGAAGAGCTCCATGAGGATTGGATCATGTGCCAGGATGGCACCTTAGTATTGTGGTCCTTTTCAAATCCTTGAGAGGAATGCACTAGTGGCCTACCAACGTGCACTACCACCAACAATGAAAGTACATGATGTTTTCCATATTTCATTCTTAAGAAGAATGTCTAGGATGATAATAATGTGATTGACTTTTTAGTATTGCAAGTGGAACTAGAAGGAGAATTCCATCCAGTACCTGAATGCATTTTGCAGTAGAAACAACTCATGCTCTATAACCAAGAAATTTAGGTTAAAGTGCAGTGGAAGAACTTTGGGCTCGATGAAGGTACATGGGAGATGGTTAATCAGATGCGGGTTATATCCTTCCTTATTTCATGGTTAGGCAGATGAGTTTGGTTTATGTGTTTTGGTTTATATTTATATATGCATATGTGTACTGTAAATATTGTAATGAGTTATGTTATAAAGCTCCAGTAAGTAGTATGTTGTAAATACTGCATCGAGATGGGTTATAAAGCTCCATGGGAAGCATTTTTTTCTGGTTATAAGCATCATTGAACACTGAGGATGGTGTTCCCCCAAGGGGGAGGGGTTTGTAACAACCCCTAGTTGATTTTCCATGGAAAAAAAATATGACCAAGGTCATGGTACACGTATTCCAAGATGAATGTTTGGCAAAACATAGTGATAGACATTACTTGTGTCTAATTACTGGATATGGAAATTGGCAAAGGCATTGGCAAATGTAAAGTGGCAATAATTGGCATTTTATTTATGAAAATAATGTAAAATAGGAGGAAAGGAAGGTGAAGGGATGCATATTTGCATGTAAGGGAAATTAGAGGAAAAATGAAGGAAAATGCAGAAAAAGGAGACCTCAATGATAAAAAGACATTATAGGGATTAGTTCATAACTTTTTTAAGTTCATTTTTGGCTCTTTCATTCATTCTCTCATTCTCTCATACTCTTGCACACTTAGAGAAATCTTAGAGAATGCTTCGAGCACTATAGAATTCACTTGGATTTGGAGAAAGAAGGAAAACGAAAGAAGGGAGTACAAGGGAACTCTTGGATCATCAACTACAATTGGACTGATTTGCAAGTAACAGGTTGCATGTTTGATTACCTTGTTTATTTTTGGATGCATGATATATGCATGTGATTCTTTGGTTACATGTTCTCATTGTTGGCTTGTTGGGGCCTGACCCATGTTCGGAGATGATTTAACCAAACAAATCCTGGTACTACTGGCCCTTTTGGAAATAGTCCGCGGAGCATAGACCGAGGTCTCACCTGAAGTAATATGGCAGGGTGCTAGAACCAGGTTTCTGCACCCTGGGGATGTTTGATGGGTTCTAGAGGTCCGTGGTTTGACCCTTCGCACACGTTGCTATGTGCACTTATCAATACCTCGCAGCCGGTGATGCTGCCTTCACGCAACCCTACTCAGGGCCCGAACAGTATTATTATCCAAACCCTTACTAGAAATCCAATATTAGTTTATTACTTAGCTTACCTGTATGTTGTCACTTATGCTTAACAATATTCACCATTCATACAAAAGCATGCAGTAAATAAACAGTATAATTGCACTTGATATCAAACATGTAATAACACCAATATGGAAAAGAGGTGTTCATCTAGAAGTTGATCATCTACCATCTCCTCATTTCCTGCAGGAAAGGTTAGTCTTGAAAAAAAATATGCAACCGCATTCTCTTTCCTTGGCTTGTCAACAATAGTTGAATCAAATTTCTGCAATAATAATAATCAACTAATGATCCTAGCATTGGCATTAGGTTTATTCACTAAATATTTGATCATTTCATGATTAGCATGAATGAATACTTGATATCCTGTGATATCGTGCCTAAACTTATTCAAAGAGTGCGCCACAACTAGGAGTTATTTTTTAGTCATTGCATAATTGAGTTTAACTTTAGAAATGTTCTTACTGATGAAGTATATTGCATAGCAAATTTTGTCTTCCACTTGTCCTAAGGTTGCTACTACAACTTTATTTGATACATCTATGTGAATGTGGAAAGGAAATGCCCAATTGGGGCCTCCAAGGATTGGTGAAGTGATCAACTTCTCTTTCAGTTTTTCCAATGCCTCTTGGCACTTGTCTATCCAACAAAAGTCTGAATCTTTAACCAACAATCCAAATAGGGGTAAGGCCAACTTACTGAAGTCCTTGAAGAATATTTTGTAATATCTAGCCAATCCAAGGATTCTTCTAAAATCACTTTGTTTTTTAGGGGTACGGACCATTTTCATGATGGAAACATTGTTGGGGTCAACCTAGATACCTTCCTTGGATATGAAATGTCCTAGGACAGACCCTATATTCATAAAAAATTCACATTTCTTTAGAATTAATGAAATATTCATCTCAATACATTTCCTCAAGACTTTGGATATATTAGAAATAGCTTCCAAAAAATCACTCCCATAAGTGGTGAGGTCATCCATGTATATCTCAAAAGTGTCATGCACAAGGTTGGCAAAGATACTCAAAACATCCCTCTGAAAAGTAGAAATGGCATGACACAAACCAAATGGAAGGACCCTATGGGCAAAGGTCCCCATGGATATGTGAATGTGGCATTATCTTGGTCTTCGGGGCTGATCTGAAAATGGTTGTACCCACTAAATCCATCTAGGAATGAAAATAATTTATTCCCTACAAGGCCATCTATGACTTGATCAATTAAAGGAAAAGGGAAATGGTCCTTCTTTGTAGCTTTGTTGAGTTCCCTATAGTCAACACAAATCTTCCACTTCCCATTTTTATTAAGGACTATAACAATAGGGGACACCCACTCACTATCTGAAATGCAGTAAATGAACCTTGCATTCAACATATTTTGTGGTTTCTCCTATACAATATCCTTAAGATTAAGATTCATCCTCCTCTAGGGTTGGAACATAGGTTTTCATCCCTCCTTGATATAGATATGATGAGTACAAATTAATGGATGCACCCATTTCATTTACTTATATTCCCAAGCAAAGGCATCAAGATGATGCATCAACATAGTGCATAATTTATCTTATTTCTCGAATGGGAGGGAGTGGTTGGTTTTTATAGTTCTAGATGGTCTGCTTTCCACAAACTTGGCATGATATAGAATAGAATCAGCAAAGAATATATTTTTCTATGGATTGTTCTTAGGTTTCTCTAAGGATTCTTCCACTAGTTCGTCAATTGGCATGGCAGTAGGAGGTTGATTCTATAAGAAGTGGTCAATAAAGTTGCCTTCATATAACTTCCTACTTCCTACAATAGTATCTAATGTACAAACTAGGTAGAGGGATGACTGATAAACACCTTCTTCTTCTGTGTCCTCTATCCGTAAGGGTAAGTCATGCTCAATCAAGGGGGTTTCACTGGGGGAGCAATACCATACCACGTGGGTTCATATTGGGGGATATATATTGAGGAAAATATGACATAATATTCGGGAATATAAAGTGGGGAAAGGGTTTCTATATTGTTAGGTATAAAAAATGGAGCTCAAAGTTAATGAAAAAAATATAAAGGGATATAAAAAATGTTAATGAAAAAATGGATACCTATAATGTCTAGTTGAAGTAGGGGTTTTTTAAATTGGGAAGGTGTATTGGGTTCGTATTGGTAGGTGGTTAAGTAATGTGAATTTTAGGGGTATTTTCCAATATGTAGTCAAATTAATGGTATTTTTTAATATTCCACGAATGCACGCTATAGGTCAGAGGTTTATTAAGTGAAGCACTTGTGTACTCAATAGAGGGTTGAGTAGGGGGATATAATACAAGATTCTTTGAGAGATGCCCATTCTTAATGTTCATGTTCCCAACCATGCAACTAATGTAAGAATCAGTAGTGGCCAACCAAGGTCTCCCTAGGAAGAGTGTGTATCCATTAAACTTGGTTTTGGGTTGGAGGAAAAGGAAATTTGTGGGATACTTCTAGGAGTTAATAGAGACCATCACATCCTCAATAACACCATTAGGAGATACTATGGACCTATCTACAAGTTGCAACACTATAGTGATATTCATCAAGGCTCCTTGGAGCTTATGATTTAGCATGGTTTCTTTGATCGTAACATTGATTGCATTCCCAAGGTCAATCAAGGTGTTAGGGACCACAATGTTATTGGTTGTGTGTGTGTTATATTCTTTCCATGACTAGTCACATGTGTGGGAAGGGGGGGGGGCATAGGGGTGCGAAAGAGCCCCCCACCCCGCTCCCCATCCCCCCCCCCCCACCTTCTCCCCCCCCCCTCGCCCTTTTTGTTGCACGAGGCACAAACAGGGGGTCACAAGGGGGGCGCAGTCCCCTGTGTCAGGGGGTTTCATGGGGGAAGTAGCCCCCCTGAATCGGGTCTAGGGTAGCACCCCATGAAAAAAAATTAGACCCTATATTAGGTGGGCGGACCTACCTATGGCGTTGTGAATGGGTTTTGCACATGGTTTTGGACATGATGGTTTTTCGCACATGGTATTTTGTAGATCTAATCAAGGGAACTACAGTTATTTTCTAATCCATGGTTAATGGGTTGGGGTTTACGAATGCTTTAGCATACATATATATGTGTTGTAACATTAAAAGGAATATACTGAAAGATCAATCTAGTAGCCTCGGTTTTGGGATCTAGGAGAGATCTTTGTATATTTATTTTATATTCTCATCATAGTATATATTCAAGTTTTTAGAATTAATCTACAGGTAATTTCTATACAATGTTAAATCCTACATTTGGTATCAGAGTTGTTTCGGCTTCAAGGGGATGCCTTTGCTGCTGAGGTGTTTTTCTCAGGCCTGTGGTAGACCCTGTTCAGTGGGAGGTCCGCGGGATCGATTCTTGCAGTGAAATAATATGGCCAGCAGTGGAAATATAGAGATTAAGAAATTTAATGGTCATAGTTTTGAGTTGTGAAAACTCAATATGTAGGATCTGCTAGTGGATAAATATCAGTGAATCACGGTAGATTTGGGTAATAAGCCAATGAAAATTTTAGATGAAGATCGGGCGAAGTTGGATCAAAAAGAAAATATAACAATACGATTGTATATCTCAGATTCAGTATTGTTGAATGTATTAGGGGAAGCTACAGTGAAGGCTTTGTGGGACAAGCTATGAACTTTTTAGCAATCTAAGTTTCTAGTGAACAAATTGTTCCTACGAAAAAATATGTATAACCTGAGGATGAAGGATGGAGACTCAGTGACATAGCATCTGGATGCCTTTAATACTACAACGAGCTAGTTGTTACCTATTGATATTAAAATTTCATATGAACATAATTGCATCAATTTTTTGTGTTCTCTACTAGATTCATGGGATAGTCTAGTTGTCGCAATAGGTAACAATACAACTACCTTGAAGTTTGATGAAATAGTCTCATCCTTGCTGTCAGAGGAGATGACACAGAAAAATATGGAGGGTGAGAATGGAGATTCCTTGTCTATATGAGTATGGTCCCAAAATTGAAACAAAAATAATTCCTTGAGTGGTAAATCTAATTCTAGAGGGAGATCTAAATCTCTAGGAAAACCTGCAAAGGTGTGCTAGAAATGTGGAAAGGAAGGACACTTCAAAAAGGACTGAGATCTAAATCTCTTGAGAAAGGAAAGGGATCTGATGATGCTCCTTCTACATAGGTGAAAACCACCTCAGATGAACGTGGGGATGTGTACTTCGCTTCTTATTCAAGTACACATGTAGATCATGAGGCATGGTTGATTGACTTTGGTACATCTGTTCACTTCGAAATATGATGATGGTGATGTCTTCTCAGGGGATAATAGGAAGGCTAGAATCATCAGACATAGAAAAGCCAAGATGAAGTTGCAAGGTGGAAGGATTAGAACACTTACAGGTGTTCTACATTTTCCTGCATTGGCCAAAACTCATATTTCTATAAGCAAGATGGATGATGCATGTGTAAAAATAGTGTTCAAGAAAAATACCTGCAAGATGGTTCAAGGAGCACTATTATTAATGAAAGGAGTTTAAATTGGAACCCTGTACAAGATTCTAGGTAGTATTGTTATTGATGGGTGCAATAGTTCTATGGTTCCTAAAAGTGGACTAGAAAATATAGTGGTCTCTGGAGAAAAGACAATGTTATGGCATCAAAGGCTTGGACATATTGATGGTAGAAGGTATGTCTAATTGCCCCCTGGATTTTGATTTTTGTGAACATTGTGTATATGGGAAGAAAAATCGGGTGAGTTTCCCCTCTGGTGCTAAGAGGTAAAAAGGATATTAGAGCTTGTGCACATTGATCTGTTTGGACCTGTGTCAGTTCCATCATTAGGTAAGTCTATGTACTATGAATCATTTATAGATGACTTCTCAAGGATTACATGGATATAATTCCTTAGTAAGAAACCTGAAGCCTTTGAAAGGTTTAAAGAATTTAAGGCTCTGGTGAAAAACCGAACAGAGAAGGAGATAAGGGTGACGAAGACAGATAATGGTGGAGAGTTCTGCAAGAAACAATTTGAAGAGTTTTGTAAGAAGTTTGGTATATAAAGGTAGAAGACTACTCCTTACACACCTCAGTAAAACTAATTTTCAAAAAGTATGAACAAGACGTTGATGGAAAAGGCAAGAAGCATGCTCATTGGTGTCAGGATAGGACAGGAATTCTAGGCAGAGGTAGTGGAGACTGCATATTACCTAGTTAATAGATCACCTTCATCAGCAATGGAGGATAAGACTCCACATGAGGTATTGACTGGTAAGAAACCCTCTCTTTCACTTATGAGGGTATTTAGTTGCAATGCATATGTACATGTTCCAAAGGAGAAAAGAACAAAGTTGGATAGTAAATTTGAAAGGTGCATCTGTATTGGGTATAAGGATGGTTTAAAAGGTAATAAGCTTTGGAACCAAGAAACTAGGAAGGTTGTGTACAACTGAGATGCGGTGTTTAGAGAGGTGAAAGATGTTATTAAACATGAATTCCTACCAAAGGAATCCGAGAAGATAGAGCTTGAGTTAAAGGAGGAAGAATCAGACTCTACAGTAGAACAAGAATTAGAAGATGAAGAGCCACAAACTCGAT
>APFE031247216.1:105374-121525 GCA_000404065.3 Pinus taeda | reverse complement strand
AACCAGGGAAGTAGCATTGTAGAATAGTGAAGTCAGTTTTCAGGTATTTACATGGCACCAGTGATTATGATTTGTGGTATCAAGGAAGACTGGGATTGGATAGATTTTGGACATACATGGCTTTGTTGATGCAGATTGGCTTGGAGCTCTGGATCAGAGAAGATCTACAAGTGGGCATGGGTTTAGCCTATTTGGAGGTGCAATTAGTGTTGGCTTGTTGGGGCCTAACCCAGGGTCAGAGTTAATTATCCAAACAAATCCTTGTACTACTAGAACCAGGTTTCCGCACCCTTGAGATGTCTAAGAGGTTCGACTGGTCCACTATTTAGGTGGCTTCATGCACTTTTTCGTCCCTTACAGCTTGATGCAATTCCTTTGCGTAGCCCTATCTAGGGCTGTGGAGCTCCCATGCCATGCTCTATGATATTACCTAAGATTTTACTTATCTTTCAATACTAGTTAATTACCTTCGTCTACTTGAATGTCTTAAGTTATAATTAGTTATACAAAACATTCATATATGTTCGCAAAATAAATAAATAGTATACTTGCAAATTATACCCAATCATGCATTAAACCAGGAAAAGATACATAGAAATATAGTAAAACTTCTCTTTATTGATTCTCCCAATGGTTATAGACTCAGCTTGCCCTGCGCACTCAGCTGCAGGGGTCCGCGCACTCAGTTGTGGACTACTAGGCCTCTGCACACTTAGTTGTAGAGCCTTCTCCTACTCTATGACCCCCAGACACACTTTACACTTCAACTCAATCAGTTCGACTTCTCCTCTTCTTCTATTCTATCTTCTATTAGTTATCTTATACGCTTAGAGCTTTGCTCTATTTATATAATCCCATGGTCCACGGAACATGCGTAGGTCTATCCAGCCGACATTATATTACAAAAACTAGGGTGGACAACCCTATGACTCTATTATACTTTCACGCCCCACGCCCACAATTCACAAAGATTTTACAAGAAGATTTAGTCAAAACTTGGGCTTTAAGCCCCAAAACATGCCTTGGGGGGATTCCATGCCCAACAAGCCCCCAACAAAAACATCGTGACTCACCCTTGAGTCAATTGTTCAGCACAGATATCTTTGTGTGGAGCCCCTCCAACTTTTCTTGAATTGTGGCAAGGTCAGCAGCGCACTGAGCTACTTCCTGTTAGATTTGATGCATGCATTGTTCCCAGACCACGGTGTTGGAAGTGCTCTCTACATCAGTGCATGCATCCCTGCATGTGCGCTAGCTTGCCTTCAATTTATACTGTGATGGTGGAGGCATCGTCAATCCAAGGTTGAATGCGCGCCTTCAGGATTGCTTCCTTGTGTCGAGTCGCATCCACCTATTCTTACAGCGCTTTGGCTTGTTGCATCCGCGTGAGCCTCTGCTTGATGGCCATCATCTGTGAAGTTCCTTTGATGCTGTCATATTGTTGTTGGAGTTCTCACGTCTTTGTATCTAAGCACTAGATGTTGGGATCCTCCTACAAATTTGTAAGGACCTTAAATGATTCTTCCAACATGCTGGTATAGTCTCGCACTGCATTGCCAATTTCGTCTAGTCCCACTATGATAGCACTAGCGCGCTATTCTCTAACTTCTGGAGGGGTGGATGGCTATGCCTTTAATCGCAACTCGGTAATCTGAAGGTTTAGCTCTAGCTGAACCTTTTTCATTTCCTCCCTCACCTCTCATACCCTTGCTGCTAAGCTATGCATACGCACCTCTTCTAGTGTGTCTACTGGGATGGCTAGCTCCAGGATTCTCTGGAAAGCTTTGTCTATTACCTATGCCAGCTGTCGATTTCGTGACACCACTTCATCGCACTGAAAGCTCAATTGTTCCATATTGATTTTCTACTCGCTAAGGACTTGCAGTGTGCAGCTCTCCCTAGATTGCAGCTTTGTAGTTATCCCATCCCGTAAAACATATAAGGTCTCTTGCGGGAGTGCAACCATATTGATACCAAGACCCTTCGGTGTGCTAACCATAGGCCTGTTGTCCTCATTTTTTGTCACTGGTGCCCCTTCTAGAAGCACTATGGTATTCCTCACCGAGCATGCAACATCTGTTCTATTGCAGTTGTTCCGATTGTGAGATTGACCGATAGGGTACCAGCCTGAAGAGGGCACCCCTGCGACTCCTGTAGCTACACTCTGATGGCCCTAACACATTCTGGTTCTCCTGCATCAAATTTTGGAGAGCCTCATAGGTGACCTCACACACTGTCTTGTCGATGTCATGCAAATCGCCCTTGGTTAGGGTGATTGGGTCAATGGAAAAATTTGATGCCTTGACCTTCTTGCACGACCCTATCTGCCTGGTTGGATGTTGGCATTTCAACTATGTTGACACAGTTTGTGGGTCCATGCCTCCCTCTTCTTCCTCTACTTCTTGCCCATGTGAAGGCAACGTTTGGCCCTTTCACACCTTCGTGGTTGCCTCTTTTGCTACTATTGTCACTGCTGCGGCCTTTTCTTGCTTAGTTGTTGTATGTGTAGCGTCCTGCACCACCTACACTTCTACTACCGCTACTTGCTTCCTTCTCTTTTTTGCCAACTATGCGATGCATAGCTTGGCCTCATATTTCTTCCTCTGTGCCACTAACTTCTCTATCTCTGCAATGTCTGGAGCTTACCACTCTAATGACCATGTCTCCAGGATGTGAAAGATGACATCGTCTATGGGTACAAAGGGTAGCTTCCTCCATTGTTTGGTCGGGTCCTTGCACGCTCTAATGTAAATGTTATGGATGTCCACTTTAAATTCCACAAAACTCTAAAGGTTGTTGTAGATAGTGGGCGACAACCGCGGCTTGCAATTGATCCCCACTTTGAGGTTCATCTCCATTAACACTTAGAATATGTTCTTGTCACAGATCCGAGCGGCATCCTTTATGGCCCAGAGCGAAGCATACTTCATGGCCTCTAGTAGATACTTGTCAATTGTGGGGAATTGACTATCCTCTGGTAATTCCACTACCACGAGCACTATGGATAATAGAAGCCATGCATAGTGGAATGTTTTGCCCTGTTCTTGAGCTTCATGGAAATTCTCCAAAAAATCCTTGCAAAGGAACTCGGACCAGTTAAACTAGACCCCCTCCACACAATGCTTAGCCAGTGCTACCACCAGCGTGGGTACCTCGTCTGCGTGGCACTTTCCGCATAACCTTACTGACCAATATTTGGGTTGCCACTTTCACTTCTTTGTCATTGATGTTGGATATGGCATAGCCCCTTTTCTTCTTTTCCAGCTTGTACTTCTTCTTCATGGCCTCCACGATGGCCAAGTCACTGCTCTTCCCTTTTGAGATGTTCGCAGGTTCCTCTCCTTTGCATGAAAGCCAGGAAATGCAGTGAATCAAGTCTGTCGGGATGGGGATGGGCTCCTCCAGCCACAAACACCCATCATGCACCAGGCAGAGTAGCTGCTTGATGATGAAAATAGTTATTGGGGTGTCGTGGAAATGTGGCACCTAGAGCAGGTTAAGTAGCCCATCCTTTTCCACTCCATGCAACCACTTTCGTAGCTCTAATTTAGTAACCTCTATCGCAGTGTTCTGCTTGAGCTTCATGAGGTGCGAGGTCTCAAGGTGAGGGAACTTCTTGTGGTCAGTGAGGTCCCAAACTTCAAATTTTAAGCTCGGCACCCATCCCAGGTGCGTGCCCTAAAAAATAATGTTATCTAGGAGGAGTGGGGTCTGGAGTGAGCTCTTGGTCTCATCAAGGTCATTGGGCATTTTAGCCTTCCCTTTCTATGGGGGGACATAGGTGGGTAGCTTTGTAGAGGGGTGAGTAGGTTCAGTTTCCTCCTCCATGCCTTCGTCCTTGTCTTTTGCGATGATTAGGTCTTCCAGGTCTTCTTCTTCTTAATCAGTCTCTATAGTGACGTTTTTCTCCTTCTCCTCCATTGACAACTTGGTGCACAGCGGGTTCTGCATGGACACACATATGAGAACCATCGCTTGTTTGTCCTTCTTGGGTCTTGGTGTGCGCATGATTTTGAGATTTCTGCCACAATCCCAACACCTTCCGGAGCATCCCCCATAGTCAGGGCCTGTGCGGCCTCTTTAGCAGTCAGTTTTGTTATCTCCGTAATGTCCTCAGTTGTTGCTATCATGTCTGTCCAGAAATTTAGCACTCGCAAACTCAGGGGTTCAATCAACGCTTGACACATAACAATTAGGGCTCTACTCAATAGCTCAATTTACAAATGACTAAGTGTTGTTTGCTAGGAAACCCCTTGTAATTTATAATGCTTTTCGAATTTGAATTTGAGTGTTCCCCCCAAATCTGGTTCATTATTGCTCCCTTAGTGACAAATTTTCCTAAATCTTGCCCATAAATCGCATCTCAAAATGCCTACCACCCACTCCATTCAGTTTCAAGTCGACCATCCCATCATGAATATTGACTTCAACAGTCACTTTTTGGCCAACCCGTGCGATAGCACAACCCTCTGTGTGTGGTCGCAGACCTTGTGACTCTTTGTTTCTATGTGTAGCTCCAACATTGCATAGCTTCTGGGCAGAATAATTTATAGTCTCGTGCTTCCTTTCAACTACCTTGAGCACTAAGATTGTACTTCCTTCGGCTAGTCAGGTGGTTGCACCACCCGTGTAAAGTTTCATCTTGTCGTCCATCATGTTTCCTGGAAAATACCCACCTTTCATCATTACAGTTGACATCGCGCACTTTACCATCTGTAACACGCTACCATGGTCAATTCGCTTAGTAATGTGTAGTCCAAGCCAAGGAATCAAACTGATCAATTCATGGTGATAGGCCTTAAACCTGTCATTGTGATCATACGCATCCTGCCTTATCACCCTAGTCTTTTATACCAAGAAAATCTTCCTTTATCTCATCCTCCAGCTTCTTGACTTCCACATCCACCAAAGAACTTTTCTTCCTTAATCATACCCTTTCTTCTTCAAGTTCTTGGAGTCTAAAATTTCCCTGCTGGATTTCTACTTCCAAGATTCTGTGAACCATCGTATCTACCAGTGCTATCATGCATGGTCTAAGCTTTCCAAGTACCATAGGGCTTACCATGGTTGCTTCATACTCTAGCCTTTACAGTGCTTGTGCAATCAAGTTCTTGCACGCAGTCCTATAAGCCCATAGGACTGCTGGTATGCTTAGGTCCCAGTCAGTTTGCTTCACATTGTGGACCTTGTTCAACACTTTGCATACTTTGTTAAAAGCTTCTGCATGGATATTCTTCTACGCACTTGGTCTTTCCATACTTCATGGTCCCAATCGGAGGCGTCGTTCGTGCCATTGACTTACCTGCACTTGCTTACTGATCATGTCTCCTATCCTAAGGACAGTGTGTATTCATGCAAGTTTCACACCATATCCCTGTATCCACCTAGACAGGTGGGTGAGTGGGCTGGTTCGTTAGACACTTTTGTCTGTTAATTGTATCAGAGGCTTCCCAAACTGCATGTGCATCATCCTTCTACATTCGTGCCAGTCCTCAAAACTTCTCTAGTGCGTACCCCACCATCTTGCAGACGTAGCACGCAGTACCCATTTCAGAGCATCGAAGCACTTTTGTTTTGATACTTCTCTTTCAAATTTGTCCATGAAGTCATCCACCTCTCTTAACCCGTCATATGTAGGAAAATCTCTTACCTCTATTGCGACACAATGCAATGACCTTGTCATCATGTTACAATTGAGTGTCATTACCTCGTGTAACCGGTTCTTACATCGTTCTATCTCCTCATCAGAATCTAATGTGTAGGATCTTTTTCACTCCCATGAGATTCGGCCATCCATGGTTGGATTTACCTAGTCTTGCTCCCGCGTAGTTATCTTGTAGATGCAATCCAAGTCATCGTTGTTGCTATCGTATTCACGCACTAGCTTCATGTAGCGTGATCCTTATGCAGGGTCCAAAGGTACCACTACAGAGAGACCTTTTCTCAAATATCATCTTGTGCTTCTTTTGATTTATCGCTCCATGCATGTTAGTGGCCCAATCTATTCGTAATAGCGTGGGGTAGGGATTGATGTCATCAACAATCTATATTACCTCGAAATCTGCTAGCGTGCTTGCTCCTTCAATATCTACCGTGATTCTCTGTAATCTCCCCATAGGTAGGATCTTTTGTTGGTTCGCCATTCACAGTTGGATAGGAGACCATTGCAATATAGGCCTGCCCATGTGCTCCCATGTCTGTTTTGGCAGGAAATTCGCGTCCGACCCTAGATCTAGAATCAGTTGGTCCATCTCATATTCCCAAATTTGAGCGGCCAATCTCATTTTCGTTCGTATTTGCATCCTGTGTTTCTTGAGCTTTTGGACTATGCACAGTTCTCCTGGCATGGTCCTAGTGCATCTAGTTATGAGTTCTTGCAACCCCTTTATAGCCTTGTTGTCATGCAACAACTTCATGCATGTCTCCAAGAATGTAGTGAGCATCGATGGGTCCATGTCTAGCTCCAATCTGTCTTTACTTCCTGAAGTAGACGCATCAAAAAATCTCTTCTTAGCTTCCATGAAGGTCTCCTTAGCATGCTACAAATCAAATTCTAGTTCCTTCATTGGAGCCTTGCGAACCTAGGTGCTTTCTCCAGGTTGCTTGGTTTTGTCATCCCCTGTCGTAATTCCACTCCAGAGCATGATATTTGCATTAGGGTCTTCCTCATGTGGCTCAGACCTCATCATTTGTAGGTTCTGAGTCGAGGGAGGTTGGAGTGATCCTTTATCGAGCAACCTTGCTATTAGTGTGGGACAATCCTCCATCTCATGATCAAGCAATGTACAATACAAGCATGATGTTCATGTTGGATTCATACAATCACGGGCATAATGCCCTGGCCCTCCACAATTGTAACATATCATCTATTTGTGACCTCTTCCTGGTTCCCCTCCACCTCGGATTCATCTGTGCCCCTAAAATCGAGTGCATTCCATTCTTGTGTTTTGATCGAGGGCCCATGTTTTGGCCTGAAATCTGTAGGTAGGAGTTCAATCCATCATCAGTTCATAACTTCTACATGTGTGCTCATCATGTCCTACCGACCGATAGAAAGTATAGAACAACTGCTATGAATTCTACGTATACTTCTATAATAGATGGTACTTATCTGTAGAATGCTTTGCTCCTATCTAACAAATCGCACACCACAATGCAAGCGTTGCGCTTGGTCCTGCTTGTGCCTCCAGTCTTAGTGGCATTAGCTCTCCTCCCACAAGGTAATTCATGAACACCAGGTAGTGGTCCTTGTCATGCCACTGGCCCTTGCATTTTACACACCATATCTCATCACGCATCTCTGGGTAGGTTCTCCTATCTTGTTTCAAACTCTGCATCTCCAGGCACAAGTTTTTTAGCTACGAATGAATCTACTAAACTCCTAGGTTAGGATATTGTATCGGAGTCTCGTGTAATCTTATCGCAACCTCTAAAGCCTCAGCCTGAGTGGTTAGCCTTTGTTGCGGTAGTGCGTTCCGTAGATGCGGCATTAACAATGCTACAAACCATTCATGGTGTTCCCCATCTGTTAATGTCATGTTTGCTTCGCGAATTGTGCACTTCAGTCTTTGATCCAACTCCCAAGTGGTCTCACTTGGTAGCATTTTGATTTCCTTAAATCCCATGATCGACTGTGCCTCTGACTTTGATCTGATAAATTCGTTGTTTAGTGTAGCTTGGATATCCGCAATCCCCGCATTCGGATTTTCATTGGAATGCTTAGTGTACCAGGTCAATGTGCAATCCTGCAGAGCAATGACCAATGTTGCCTTCTTTATATTGTTGTCTATGACACCTTGTTATTCCCATATAGCTTTTATCATGAAGAAAAATTGGTCTGGATCTTCATTCCCTACTCCCTTGAACACTGGTAGCTTTATTGCGCTTGCCATACTGCTTTGCGGTGGTGGCGGGGGTGGTATGGGTGAAGACGGGGGTGAAGACACTGAAACTAGTCATGGTGTGGGTGGGGGTGGTATGCATGGAATTCTCTGCCTTATCAGATTGATCGCACTTCTTGGTGAAAGCTTCGCAAGCTCTTCTTCATCCCCTCAAGGAAGTGAAATCAAGGAGCTAGTTTCTAGTTTTGTGCTACCTTCATTTCTATATATTCTCCCACTCCACGTAGCCCCAAACATAAATTTATTCACATAACTCGCTTTTCACACAGTAGCATTTTAATCCAAGTGTTCAAAGATTTAACGTACTTACCTCGCAGTCCCTTGAGAAAGCATCGTCCTGCCTCGCTACAGCTGACCGAAGTATCTATCATGAATTCAGTGATGAATCCTCTTATGAATCGGTCAAGCTAGTGATCAATAGCGCTCAAGATCTTATCTTCCATTGCTTCTAGTATGCGCACCAATTCTAGAGTCCACACAATAGGTTTGTCGAGTTTACACCTTCCTTGGCTATCTGCTAGCTTTGCAATCCACTCATACAATTCAGTGGGGAAGGATGCAAAGAAATTTTCATGGATCTCCATATACAAGTAGCAGTCTAACCACTCTTCCTTTAATAGTTGTGGATTCTTGTTTTCCTACGCCATGAACTTATGAATATTTCTATCCAACCAACTCTTCAATTCCTTTTTTTGTTGGATTCCATTGATATGACATCATACATCTCTATGTAGATCCCGGTCCTGGCAACGAAACCATTTGTTGGCTTGTTGGGGCCTGACCTAGGTTCAGAGTTAATTAGCCAAACAAATCCCTATACTACTGGCCCTTTCTGGAACAGTCCGCGGAGCATGGATTGAGGTCTCACCTAAAGTAGTATCGAAGGTTGCTAGAACCAGGTTTCCACACCCTTGAGATGTTTGAGAGGTTCGACTGGTCCACTGTTTATTCCTACACACAAGTGGATTCACGCACTTTTCTATCCTTTGCAGCCTGATGCAATGCCTTCACATAGTCCTATCCAGGGTCGTGGATCTCCCACATCGTGCTCTATGCTATTACCTAAGATCTTACTTATCTTTCAGTACTAGTTAATTACCCTCTTCTACTTGAATTTCTTAAGTTATAATTAGTTATACAAAACATCCATACAGGTTTGCGTAGTAAATAAACAGTATACTTGCAAATTATACCCAATAATGCTTTAAACTAGGAAAAGATACATAGAAACATAGTACAAATTCTCTTTATTGATTCTCCCAACACTTACAGACTCGACCTGCCTTGCACATTCAGTTGTAGAGTATTCTCCTACTCTATGACCCATAGACACACTTTACACTTCGACTCAATCACTTAGACTTCTCCTCTTATTCTATTCTATCTTCTATTAGTTATCTTATACACTTAGAGCCTCACTCTATTTATAGAATCCCATGGTCCGCAGATCATGGGTAAGTCTATCCAGCTGACATTATATTACAAAAACTAGGGTGGACAACCTTGTGACTCTATTATACTTTCGTGCCCCGTGCCCACAATTTGCAGAGCTATTACAAGAAGATTCAGTCAAAAATCGGGCTTTAAGCCCCAAAACATGCCTTGGGGGGATTCCATGCCCAACAATTAGTTAGATGAGAAAGATATAGTTTGTAGTGGCACTTTCAACTACAAAGGCAAAATACATGGCAGCCACTCATGCAAGCAAGGAAGTCATTTGGTTGGAAACATTGTGTTCAAGTATGGTGTTAGTACAATGAGCTATAAGGATAGATTGTGACAACCAAAGTGAAATTTTCTTGGAAAATAACCTTGCTTATCATTCAAAGATAAAGCACATTGATGTTTAGTATCACTTTGTGAGGAATATGGCTAAGGACAAAGAGGTGTTTCCAGTAAAGTTGGAAACTTTGAAGAATGTTGTAGATGCATTGGTGAAGTCTATGAGCACTGCGAAGTTTTCTTGGTCTAGAGAAAAAATAGGCATTGTATGGTTGGACCAATAACTAAGCTCTCCTGTGACCACCTATGTGGAAAAGTAAACAGCAAGTGGGAGAATGTTGATATGTGTTATATTCTTTCCACGACTAGTCGCACATGCGAGGGGGTCATAAGGGGCACAAAGGCCCCCCATGTTCATTGTGTTCAGTGAAGTAGGGGGGTCACAAGGGGGTGCAGACCCCCTAGTTGGGGGGTTTCATGGGGGCGGTAGCTCCCCTACACTAGGTCCAAGGTAGCATCCGAGGAAAAGCAAATTGGACCCTATATTAGGTGGGTAGACCTACCTATGGTTTTGTGCATGGATTTTGCAAATGGTTTTGGGGATGATGGTTTTATTCCCATGGTATTTTATAGATCCAGTCAAGGGAACTACGGTTATGTTCTAATCTAGGGTTAATGGATTGGGGTTTATGAATGCTTCTTCATGTACATATATTTATTGTAACATTGAAAGGAATATAATGAAAAATGGATATGGTAGTCCCGATTTTGGGATCCATGGGAAATATATGTGTATTTGTTTTATATTCTCATCATTGTTTATTTTTTGTTTCTTAGAAATCGTCTGCAATTAATTTCTGTATAGGGTTAAAACATACACTATTAATGTGCACATCCACTATTGGGCTACTAGGATCCAAATATTTTGGAGAGATCATCCTCCCAAGCATTAGATCAGATAGCTTCCCAACAACATTGATAGTGGGGGCATCTCTTTTTATCCTCCCAGACCTCTTGAAACACTCTTATTTGATAATCTTGTTGTAAATGGGGACACATTTAATGGCCTAGGGAAGGGGTATTTTAACACACAAATTCTTTAATTCTTGCAAAAGTTCAGCCTCTTCTGGGGTGTGTTGTTTAGGTTGGGCCAACCTTTCAAGATAGGGAGGCATATTAGCTTGAGGGCTATTCACTTCCTTCTCTTCTTCAAGGTCTTCAGGTGGAGAAGGGTGATGAGCATCTCAAAGTACCTTCCCAAACCAAAGCTTGATCTCTTGGATTTCCATAGCATAAGTAGGATGGGATGTTTCCCCATTATAGACTTGTTGTGTTTGCTTATTGTTCGTGTTTAGATTGGGTTGGGCAAGCATTTGAGATTGCTTAGGTAGGATTTTGTGAGGTAGTTGTGGTTGAGTTTGACAAGGAGGAATTAAGGCAGGAGGTTGGCTTACTTGAGGCCTCCATCCTTATGAAGGGTTTCTCCATTGAGGAGGTTGAGGTTTATATGGATAGAAAGGTGGGTTAACATGTTGAGGAGGCTACTGAGGGGTATATGACCAAGGACATGGAATGGACCATGATGGATGAGTACCAAGGCTAGAAAGGTGCACTCCGATATCAATTATAAGGAGGATATTGTGCACCCTGCATGCCCTATTGATATGGATGAGAGCCTTGTGGCCTCCTTTGGTTGATGAAGCATAGTTTCTCCAATCCATTCTTTTCCCCTTGGTATACAACCTTTAGGGTTGGAAGAGGGAAATTTGTCTATTACATGTTTATCCTAAAAAATAGAGCAAAACTCTATGGTGTTTAGTGGGAACTCATTTCTAGAATGTCTCTTTGTGCATCTAGGGAAAAGAATGGCTACTGCCCATTCTGCTTCCTCTTGATTCCTTTTAATCTTCATAGTATCCATCTACAAGGAAAAATTATGCAACATTTCTTTTTTGAATTCTTCCAACATACTTTGTATCTCATGTTTGATGGTCGAGGAGGAGGGAGAAGAGTTCACTAAGCCTTGAATAGACCTTCATGTGTTCCTAACAACCCTAGAATGATTCTTGAATATTGTCTTGATGCCACCATATGTCAGTTGGTAGGTATATCCTCTGGAAAACATATTGAGGGTATCCATTACATCCTCCCTAATCCATCAGAGAAGTACAATCTTGATTGATTCATGTTCAAGGGTATAGTTATCCCTCTTATAATTGAGTTGCAACCTTTCCTCATAGTCTTCTAAGGACTCATTTGGCCTTAGGGCCATCCTAAATATTTCTTGTTTTTCCACCTTGGACCTATAGTAATTGGCGTACTTTTCATTAAAGGATTCTTGCATTTATGCCCAGGTAGTGAAGCTTCCTCTAGGAAGGCTCATAAACTAATGAAAGGCTACATCCTTGAGGGTGGAGGGAAACAAGTTAAACTTCTGTTCATCAGAGGTAAAGTCATAGGTCCTATAAACTACAACAAAATCAAACATGGATGTGTTAGGGTCCTTAGAGGCTAGGCTATGGAAATGTGGAAGGGAAGTGGGGCTGATATTATTCATTTTTTCCTCCCCATTGGTCTCTCAAATGGGAAAGAACCCATTATTCTTATTTTCAGCCATATTTTTGATAGGTGAGATAGGCTCTTCAAAGAGGGAAGCTCATAGTCACCAAATAAGAGTGATGGTTGACTACTTGAAGGGGTGGTGGTTTTTGGTAGAAATTTCCTTCAATTATCCCTACCCCTATGAGGCATGAAAGAACATGTTTTGTTTTTTTCCTCTTTTTTTGAATTTTTTTTTCAAATCAAACAATACTGATGCAAAAAAAAAGATGAAAAAGAAAGGAAACTTCTAAGTAGAAACAACACCTACTTGGACACCTCCTTGGCAATGACGCCAAAAAATGATGAGCCTCAGTATCACAACAATAATGTTGAGACTCCCAAGACTACCAACTTTAATTATCAACCCAAGGTTCGTATAAGCTTAAGAGGTGACAGTGCTATATGCATAGTAGGTTAAGTTATACTTTGTCACCTTAAGGAAATGGACCATATTAAGGCATACAAAACCCATTTTTTTAGCTAGCTCAAGGAAGGAAATTGCATTAAAAGAGAGAGTTTTATTTTAATTATAGGAATGGAAACATTATTCTATTTGGAAAAATTAAAATATTATTCATCCAAATGTAAAGGATGCCCTAGTTGAAGGAATGTAAAGATTATGTTATTTTCATAAATGGAAATACTTATCTACTTGCAGATTGTAACTATATGCTACTTGCAAGAATATGAATCATTAGTCTAATTGTAGAATGTGAAAAGTTTCTTTGAAAAGGAAATTAACCTATGAAGTAACAACACATAGATGAAACCCAAAAAGAGAATAAATTCAAGAAAAGATGCCTAATCTACTTTGAATAAATAAATCACCCTCTTAGCCATTATTTTGAAAGAAACTTACCCTTACTGACATATTCCATGTGAGCCATAAGAAAATCATCATTATTGTCTAAATTTGGAAATTTGTCCTCTAACCCTAATTGCAGAAGTGTAGTTGTAGTGAAGAAAAGGCAAGTATAAAGTGGTATTTGGTCCTCATCAATCATGGATTTAGAGCCTAAGTGTCATTGTTCAATCCTAAGATACAAAAATTAATATTTTGGAGCAAATCTTGTCAAGTTTACATGGTGCTAGAGGATGCTACAAGATTGCTACAAGGTTTCCCTATTTTGCTACAAGATTGGATGTGTGAGCATCCTAAGGGTGGAAAATTTGTTCTATAGGTGTAAAAGGGTACGTGTAAAAGGGTAGATGATGGTATATGAAGATTTTATGAGGCTTTCTCTAAACCTATCACCTGTAATATGCCCATATTGCGCAAAATAAAATGCACAAGGTGCCCTTCAATGATTGAGAAATATGGTTTCGGTGGGAGAGTTTTGAGGGCAATGTTAGATGAAAGGAAGAGGTTGATGATGATGTTGGACACCTAATCCTAAATGGGTTAGTGTGGAAGCTAAAGAGACAAATCAGTCCAAGGGACCTTGGGATGTGAATCCCGACGGTCACCATATTGTACTATAAATGTATATCTATTGTTAATAAAATGGTAATGCATGCTTTATCTTTCCTATCTTTCTCGCTCCCCATGTGTGTTTAACATGGTATCAGAGCCATGATGTGTGGCCTGTTTTCCTTCTCAGGATTCATCCTTTAGTTTAAAAAATGAGATGTTATTATTCCCTGAGCAACTGGTCTGAGCTGCCTTGAATAGCACTGGCCTAGCCCTCATTACCTACGCTCTGTCTGCCACACCTGCACTACCTCTACCATAACGCATCTGCCCTGACATAATGTGCTGCCTCTGCCACACCTGCGCTGCCCTGTCATATTTATGATTTTTTTTTGTATTCACTGTGACTCCAAACCGTTTCATATTCTCACCTCTGTCCATAACCCTGCAAATAGTCGAACGTTACCTGGTGGAGATGCGTATTGAACGTTGTGTGCTCTTTGCTACTCTGTGTTGAAGTCGGTGATGTATTGAAGGATGGCACTTGCACGCCTGCCTATTCTGCCCATGCTCTAAAGGGTGTAGCCATCAAGCAAGAACGAAAGTGGAGGAGCTGGTTGAGTCGTATTCCAGTATTTAATAGCTGGAATTACCAGTCAAACCCCTGAGACTGAGTTTATCTGGTAACTGGACTGTGAAAAGGAATTGTTGAAACCGATTATATACAAAGTGACTTGTTGTGTGATAAGTTTGTCTGCAGCCTGTGTGAAATCGACCAGGTTCGTGGACTATCCCACGGGATCAGGAAAACGCAATGAAAGTTGAATCCTTAAGCGTGGGTCGACTAGTAGTGATTTCATCACTATTTGTGAAGGAGCCGCGTCGAGTTCGAGCAGGAAGATAAACTGTTTTCCAAAGGGCCGCAGTATTATTCGGAGGACAAATTCGTCATTCTAAGAAGCAAATTATTTAAGCAATCGCCAAGTACGCTACCAATGTACATCTGTTGGGCATATGAGTGTGATTTAAACACAGCCTGAAGCGATGACCTCAAGCTCAATTATTTGTTGAAAGCAGTGGACGTGACTACGTTCAAAGTTGTTTGTGGCTCTTGTTTATCTTGTGGGATATTTTCTCCTTGCAGCATACACTTCGATGGGTCGATGCTGCCCTCAAGGATAAGCTTTTATTAATGGTGATCGAATTTACTCATAGGAAGAGAAATAACGTGTTGTATGTGATCAAAGCAAATTGCAGTCCATCCACGAAAGGATGCAAATTTTACCCATTTATTATTATTGCATGCCTAACTGTGCATGACTGTTTAATGACATGCAGGCCTCCAGTCTATCGGGGTAACGCATAGAACACTTTGAATGTTGTTTGTATCTCGCGTAACTGACATATCGCGCACATGTTAGGTTTCTGGTTTCAATGGAAGTAATAGGATTAGAATCAGTACCCATTTTCTTGCAAAAAAAAAAAAGAAAAAAAAATTGTCTCTAGTTGTTTTGTTTAAATTTGAGACCAGTTAGATCTGCGACATTTTGCAGATCTGACTTTCTGTTAGGTTGGATTTTAATAGATTGAATCATCCAATTTTCTGTAATTGAGTCAACATGGGTCTACGAAATGATCTAGATCTAATTTCCTATATTGTAGACAGATGGAGAAAGTTTCCTGCGTTGCTGCCATGAGCCATATAAGGCAGTTTGAATATTGATTGTAAATGGTAGAATTGCCTGATTTTGAGAGATGAAGAACTTTTCCTATATTTCTGCCATGAGCCATATAAGGCCATTTGAATGTTGACTGTAGATGGTTGAACTGACATGTCTTGTCTGTGATAGGGTTTGCAGTGTCAAAGTGAAACACACAAGGTTCCAAGGGACCATCCATGTTTAGAAAAAGTGTTGGACATGATCAAAATGTCGTTGAGATTTAAGTTGGGTATATGGTGGAGCTCTGGTATAAAAGATTCTGTTGCTCTTTAATACTGTAGTGTTTGCGTGCAAGAGGAAGAACCTCGGTCTCCTCATTGACAGAATGCTTTTCAATTGTTTCTACTATTTGGTCAGCCTGTGCACAAAGCTTATTGTAAAATTCAGATGTACTAGAACTAACTCCTATATTGTTTATTAAATAGTGAATCTATCCCTTGATTATATGTGCACCACATTGAGTTCTATGTTATCTATGCTAGTCAAGGAATACAAAGGGTTTATGTCAGTGCGTTGAATAGTTTATGCACTTGAGCATTGAATTTTCTGGAGGATTGAATGTTGCGCTGAGTTTTAGACTCTTCATTTGAACAATAGTGGACGTTGGTTGAAAATGTTGTTATTACCAAATTGTATCATATATGGTACAATCGGTTTGTTATTACCAATGTTTATTGTAGCTTGACGAGAAATGACCTCTGGAGAAAGTGGATGCAACTTGGTAACATCCAGCTTACTCAGGTCCTGCTCCATCAACCATTTTCGCGACATTGTTGCCACTTGACAAGCCCTTAC